>JABFFJ010000004.1:0-231133 GCA_013623715.1 Fusarium verrucosum
TGGCTACACTTCGAAAGAACAAGGAGAAGCGCAAGAAGAAGGGCATCGTCGAACCCGAGCCCGAACCCGAGCCCCCTGCTGCCGAAGAGCCCCCCGCCCCCGTCGAGGCCAACATTGACGATGAGTTTGCTCTGCCCGAGAAGAAGGGCAAGGGTGGCAAACAGAACAAGCAGCCCGCCAACAAGAAGCCTGAGCCTGCTGCCGCCGGTGATGAGGATGGTGGCCGTATCTTGACCAAGGCCGAGAAGGAGAAGCTCAAGAAGGAGCGTGAGAAGCAGCGAAAGAAGGAGCAGGTATGTTATACACAGACGCTTGCCATTGCATGGTTCTATTCTATATACAACCTGCTAACGACTCGATGATAGGCCGCCGCCAAGAAGAAGGGCGGTGCTGCACCAAAGGCTGAGCCTGCAAAGGCTGCCCCTGAAGTGAAGGAGGAGGCTGCGGCCGCTCCGGCTCCTGCTCCTGAGCCCGCTGCTGGAGGCAAGAAGAAGAAGCTCCCGGCCCATCTTGCTATGCTCCAGAAGCAACAGGAGGATCTTAAGCGTCAACGAGAAGAAGCTGAACGTGCCAGCGCCGAGGCCAAGGCCCAGGCTGAGGAGGAGGACCGCCTCGCTGCTGAGGAAGAGAAGAAACGTGAAGAGGCCAAGGCTCTCAAGAAGCAGAAGGAAAAGGAGCGCATCGAGCAGCTCAAGAAGGAGGGCAAGTATCTCACCAAGGCCCAGAAGGAGGAGAAGGCCCGAAACGAGCGAAAGCTTCAGCAGATGTTGGCTGCTGGTATTCAAGTTGGTCCTGCAGCAGAGCCTGGCGAGAAGAAGTCCAAGCCTGCGGACAACAGGAGAAAGAAGGGCCGTGCCCAACAAAAGGTATGGTCCTATGCTAGAGGAACATTTGTACACCAGATTTACTAACTTTGACCAGGCTGATGAGGAGAAGGCTCTCGCTGAAGCTGCAGAGCGAGCTCGACAAGAAGCCGAAAAGGCTCTGAAGGAAGCTGAAGAGAAGGCTGCCCGCGAGAAGGCCCAGGCTGAGGCTGAAGCTGCCGCTGCAAAGAAGGCTTCCGAGAGCGACGTTGAGGACGACTGGGAGGCCGCTGCTGCTTCTGACGGCGATGTCAAGGACAGCTGGGATGCCGACTCTGACGAGGAGGGTGCCGAGAAGGCCGAAGGGACCAACGGTACAGCGAAAGCCAAGGCTGACGAAGAGTCTGGAGAGGAATCTGAAGAGGAATCTTCCGACGATGAGGCTGCTACAGCTGCGCAGGCGGCCGAGGCACAGAGAAAGCGAGAGGCTGCTGAGCGCCGTGAAAAGGCTCACCAGGCCGCCCTGGCTGCCCGATCCAAGGACAACCTGCGATCTCCTATTTGCTGTATTCTGGGTCACGTCGATACCGGAAAGACCAAGCTCCTGGACAAGGTCCGTCAGACCAACGTTCAGGAGGGTGAAGCTGGTGGTATCACACAGCAGATTGGTGCCACATACTTCCCCGTCGAAGCCATCCGACAAAAGACTGCTGTTGTCAACCCTGACGGCAAGTTCGAATTCAAGGTTCCTGGTCTTCTCATCATCGATACCCCTGGTCACGAGTCCTTCTCCAACCTCCGATCTCGTGGTTCTTCGCTCTGTAACATTGCCATCCTGGTCGTCGATATCATGCACGGTCTCGAGCCTCAGACCCTCGAGTCTATGCGCATGCTAAGAGAGCGCAAGACCCCTTTCATTGTTGCCCTCAACAAGATCGATCGTCTGTACGGATGGAAGCAGGTTGCCAACAACGGTTTCCAGGATAGTTTGGCTCTTCAGAGCAAGGCAGTCCGCGCCGAATTTGAGAACCGTCTTGAGAAGACCAAGGTTGCTTTCGCTGAGCAGGGTTTCAACTCTGAGCTCTTTTACCAGAACAAGTCCATGTCCAAGTTCGTCTCGCTTGTGCCCACTTCGGCTCACACTGGCGAGGGTGTTCCCGATATGTTGAAGCTCATTGTCCAGCTCACCCAAGAGCGTATGGTCGGCTCTCTCATGTACCTTTCTGAGGTCCAGGCCACTGTCCTCGAAGTCAAGGCTATTGAAGGTTTCGGCATGACCATCGATGTCGTTCTCTCCAACGGTATCCTGCGAGAAGGTGACCGCATTGTGCTGTGCGGTACAGAAGGCGCTATCAAGACAAATATCAGAGCACTGCTTACACCAGCACCTATGCGAGAGTTGCGTCTCAAGTCGGCCTATGTCCACAACAAGGAAGTCAAGGCTGCGCTGGGTGTCAAGATCAGCGCCCCTGGCCTCGAGGGTGCCATCGCTGGTTCTCGTTTGATGGTTGTTGGTCCTGATGACGACGAGGATGATATTGAGGACGAGGTCGAGTCCGATCTTGCTGTTCTCTTCAACCGTGTCGAGAAGTCTGGACGTGGTGTCAGTGTCCAAGCCTCAACTCTTGGTTCGCTCGAGGCTCTGCTAGATTTCCTCAAGGACTGCAAGATTCCCGTCGCCAACGTTGGTATCGGTCCCGTCTATAAGCGTGATGTCATGCAGTGTGGTATCATGTTGGAAAAGGCGCCAGATTATGCCATCATGTTGTGTTTCGATGTCAAGGTTGACAAGGAAGCACAGCAGTACGCAGAGGACCAGGGCATCAAGATCTTTACAGCCGATATTATTTATCATCTGTTTGACTCCTTTACCAAGCACATGGACGAGCAGCTCGAGAAGAAGAAGGAAGAGTCCAAGATGCTTGCTGTCTTCCCCTGTGTTCTCAAGCCCGTCAAGGTCTTCAACAAGAACGACCCCATCGTCATCGGTGTCGATGTCACTGAGGGCCAGCTCCGAATCAACTGCCCTGTCGCCGCTGTCAGGAATAACCCTACAACTGGTGCCAAAGAGATTATCAAGCTGGGTAGAGTGTAAGTCTTGAAGTAATTCCCCTCACAATATCTATACTAACAATCTACAGTACATCAATTGAGCGAGAGCACAAGCAGATCCCCGTGTGTAAGCGAAAGGAACCCTCTGTCGCTATCAAGATCGAAATGGGCGGTAACCAGCCCATGTACGGTCGACACCTGGAAGAGGAGGAGACTCTATACAGTTTGATCTCCCGAGCCAGTATCGACACCCTCAAGGAGTTTTACCGAAAGGAGGTTAGCAACGAGGAGTGGCAGCTCATCATCAAGCTCAAGCCCTTGTTCGACGTTTCATAAGCAACTAAACTTGCCAAAATCAAGAACATGGGGCTGTGCGAAGCTTCCCCCTCAATCATGGCGCCGGGAGCCTGGCCTCATCCTGCCCAGAAAGTGAAACCCATGTTTCCATAATAGTCCGCCAACACAACAGGATCTGGCCAGCTCCCTTCTGGGGAGGACAGTATGAGTATAACGCTGCATTTCAAAGGGAAGAGAATAGGAAAAGAAATTGCATTCACCTTGTTTGAAGTAATTGTGTACGGTACTGATTTGCATTTTCGGGGCAACAAAAAAGGTTCGAGAACGCGTAGTATTGAAGGGACAGGGGTTCCCTCAAGAAAACGTGGTTATATAGAGTAGGGTTTATGATCAAATGAGAGTTGAAATTATCAAATATTCTACGTATTAATCAAGTGAAAGTGAGCTGAAATGATATACCATTTGTATACCTTCGCTTCTTCAAAATCTGACGCGGATACAGAGAACCGATCTTTACTACGACGGACATTCTATATCAATTCCCAGTGCTTCACTCACTGTGGCAAACAGCACACAAAAAGGACACAAAGCTGAACCAAACTCGAGTGTATGGATCCTAACTACTAACTTGAAGGTGTAAAAAGTGGTCTAACGTTCGGGTAACAACATATCCGTCATGATGATCCGGGCCCCCTTCTTCCATAAAAAACAAAGCCGTTTGCAACCATATCACATGTTCTATGTCTCCTTCTCCCAATCCTGGTGGCCTCTCTTTTTTCAACATCCGTAATCCTTTTAGTCGTTCATCTCATGTCATGCATCACACACGCAGAGCTGGGTATCTGCTGTGTCGATAGTTTCCCCTCTGCCCATAATCTACTGGGGGTCGGCAGAGCCCTCGGCCTCCTGTTGTGGAGCGTCGGCATCCTTCATCTCCTGGTCTGTGTTGACCTTCTCGGCCTCCGCAGCCTTTCGAGCATCTTCCTCAGCCTTCTTTGCAGCCCGTTCGGCCTCAGCCTTCTCCAGAGCGGCTTGTCGTTCGGCCTCGACTTTCTCAAAGTGACGCTGGACAATGGGACCAGCCATGGCGCGGATCTCGTCGATCTTGGCGACGTACACACCCTTAGTGGTATCATCACCCTCCTCGTACAACCAGTCCTGGAATTACAGTTAGTACGAAGTATCGACAGATAATAAATATGGAAACATACCTCGGTGGTCTCAAGCTTAGCCTTGATTGTCTCCTTCTCCTCCTCACTGGCAAACTCAGAGTATTGCTCATCGAGCTTGGCACGGAGGTCATAGATGTAAGCCTCGAGCTCGTTCTTCTTCTCCTCAGTGTCGGCGACAAGCTTGTCTTCCATAACCATGGAAGACTCTTTCTCCAGAAGACTGGCCTTGGTGGAGTCGTCAAGAGAGGCACTGCCAGTGGAGATGGGCAGGTCACCCTTGCGGACCTGCTTCTTCACCTTGCGAGTCTTCTTGGGGGCATCCTTGTCGGTTTCCATGGCCTTTTGGAGAGTGGACGTTAGCGATCGATATTCATAAATTGAATCTTCTAAATGTTCTAGGGTAGTAAAAGCGGAACACGACGAGAGGGTGCCTTTATCGTCGTCGAGTCGCGGACGCTTAGAGGGATAGGCTCGGCTATCATCTCCAACCGATGCGGATGATGAAGTAGATGCCGCATCTTGATCTTGATCAAAGGGGGGGATATTGGATGCCATAGATGGCCAGAACAAACTCACATCGGGGTCTTCGTTGATCTCCTCCTCGACCTCCTCTTCCTCGACATAGTAGCCAGTCTCGACGTTCAGGACACCATGAATGTTGACACGGGCCTTGAGCTTGCAAATCATGAAGTCGTCCTTGCCATCGGCCTTGACGTTCTTGACGGAGAAACGGCCGATCCAAGGGTTAGTCTTACCAGGGAGCTGCTCAGGCTGGGCATATCGAGCCTCGAGATCGAAGGGCTGTTTTCGGTAGAAAGTAAGGATCTTGGTGGAGGGCATGATGTTACCCTTGTTGAAGACAGTTAGGCTGGTGTCCTCATCGGGAATATCGGGGGCCTTCTCCCAGCCAAACTCGATGGGGTAGCTGATGATGTCCTGGACGGCGAAGTCTCGGACACGGAAGACAGGGGAGAGAATAGCGCAGCTGAAAGCGGAACCCCGGGCAAGAGCCTCATCAGCGTTCAGGGTGTAGGACAGAGGCTTGCCGAAGAAAGCCTGGATGCGCTCCTTGAGGGCAGGGACACGAGAGCCACCGCCGACAACCTCGATAATGTCAATATCCTCCTTGGTGAGCTTAGCCTGGGCAAGAGCCTCCTCGAGGGGCATGTGGGTTCGGGCAAGGAGGGGCTCGATCATGGCCTCGAACTCCTGGCGAGTGATCATGGTAGAGGCATCAATATCGTTCATGAGAGACTCGATGTTGACGGGGGCCTGCTGGTTGGCAGACAGAATCTTCTTTGTCTTCTCGGCGGCGGCAATGGTACGGGCAAGGGCACGGCCGTGGGTCATGATATCGACTTTGTATTTGCCCTTGAACTCCTTGGCGAGGTGCTCAACAAGAGCACGGTCGAAGTCTCGGCCACCGAAGTCCTTGTCCCAGGTGGTAGCCTTGACAGAAAGCTCACCCTTCTTGAATTCGACAATAGAAACAGTGTAGCTGCTGTGGCCGATATCGATGAAGCAGACGCGGCGGGGGGTCTCCTCGGGAGCAGGGAGGTCGAGCTTTGTGATACCCCAGCCAAGAGCAGCGGCGGTGCCGTCGTTGATGAGGCGAAGGACACGGAGTCCAGCAATATCGGCAGCGTCGATAAGAGCACGGCGCTGGACATCAGTGAACCATGGGGGCACACTCAAGCAGACATCTTGAATGGGGAGCTTGAGCTCAGCACCAGCCGTCTGCTTGATCTTGCTAAGGTACATGGCAACCAGCTGAGTGGCAGTGAACTTTTCCTTCTTGCCCAGGTAGTTAACCTCGGCGCCGACTTGACCATTGCAGTCGACCAGAGGAGCGGTCACATATTGCTGCTCAATCTGGATATCGGGGTCGTTGAATGATCGGCCAGCGAGGCGCTTGAGAGAGCTGACAGTGTTCTTGAGGTTGGAGATTTCCTGGGTCTTGGCGGCCTCACCGAGGTAGCGAGACTTGGGTCCGAATCCTACCAGGGAACTAAAGAATGAAGCTGTTAGTATATATGCCTTTGATAAGGATGGTTTGGCCTTGCGCGACGAGCGACAAGGTCAAACTAGAGGTATAAACGTACGGGGTTGCTCGGTTTGAGACTTCATTGGTGACCTATACAAAAGACAATGTCAGTCGTGAGTCTTGGACATTACCCATCCATATATCCCATCGACGATATTTGAGCGAGGGTGACGGCAAAGTTTGGAGGGGTAGGACGGTCGACTAGGATAGATGGCGGGGGAGATAGATAATGAGGGTGGGTATACGTACAACGTCGACACCGCGGTTTCGGGCAACGGCGATGACGGTCTTGAGGGTTCCGAAATCGATTCCTATGGAGAAGAAGGCCATCAGTCAGTTTGGTGTTCTTCCAAGTCATTCTGCCCCCGAGGGTGGCGGCGATTGGCCGAACAGCAGAGGGACGGTAGACAGAAAAAAAAAGTGAGGGCAGCAGCTTACCAACGACACTCATGGCTTCGACTGGAGGGTTTGCCTCGAGACACGATATTAAAGTAAAAAGAGGAAGGGGGATATAAAGTCGAGCGATGCGCGGGAAAGCTCAAAAGAGAAGAAGGAAAGCGATCGCAAAAAGGTGGGAGATAGAGAGAGGATCGTGAAAATAGATAGAGCAAGGTAGAATACTATGGAGGGGAAGAGTAGGGTAAGGTTGGGCGGCGGTTGTTTATGGCCTGGTCTTGCTTTAGTTGGGTCAATTTTTTTTCCTGGGTGGAGGGGCAGCGAATAGGGGATCCCGCTCGCTGGGCAGCGCTGTATTGAAATTTTCAATGGCACCTGGCCGAGTGGTTTCAGCGGCTACAGGGAAGTGTACTCAATACCTGCGGTCGATGCACGATGTGGTGGGTCTGCAGCTCAGAGCGATGATGTAATCAAGTATACGCTACTTGTTTGTCGCAATTCGATTGCCTTCCAGGTTCCCGTCTTTAAGCCGTTTCTAGAAGAGGAAGCAGATGTAAAATAAAAGGTTTCGGTTCAACTGTCGCATTTGGAGTTTATATATTCACGACGATACATCTAGGTACCCAGTCAAGATAATCTCTCGTTGTGCCAGGATGCGGTGGTCACGTTGAACAGTCCCTAGACTTAGCAGACCCTAGAAGTGACGATAGATTTCTGTGCGATTCTGTCACCAGATTCACCAGTCACCAAAGTACAGATACTAGGTCTGCGCCTACCTGTACGCAAGCAATCGCGTTTGCGGTGGGTATCAGGGATTTAATGTACATATGTACAGAGGCTCCACTAAAAGGCACCAGCCACGAGATGTCGATAGTGATACCCTTGACTCGAGTGTGTCAAGCCGACGTTGAATGGCCGTGAAGAAGTAAGAGAGAGAGAAAAAAGGCCCCTCCCCCGCTGTTCCGTTGCTGAAAGTGAGGCCGACATAGGTACCAACACAAAGTTTTATCGATGGAGGGGCAATGCTGGGCTGTAGGTACCTATGTGACTAGGTAGAAAAACAAAAACCCCTCTAGCCCCTCTGATAACGATAAAGCCTTGCCCACTACCTAGGTCGGCTACAGAACATGGCAAACTCGACTTTTCCATTGCAGCTCAAAGCAGAATCTCCAGCTGACGACACTCTGAAATAATTTTCAAGAACATTAAAGAAATTTCTATATGACGCGACTGCGTATCCTGTTCAAGGCCTCATATTGCGACCTTAAACCAGGCCCAATCCTCCGGGTGTGACTAAAAGCAACCCGGCCTTCAACATTTGCATGATCTTGACACAGCCAAACAAACCGTGCCAAGCTGTTCAAACTAATATCATGCACTTTCGCCCTTTTTTCTTGCTCCGCTGACATTGTCCATCCATACCTACTTGGAACTTTCAGGTGCCAGTGCCCACCGACAAAGTTCATGATTTACGCCCAAGACTGTCACGGGTCATCTCGATATTGATATCGATGGGAGATGATGAAATTGAATAGATAAATGAGGACCCTGTCAGTGAGGTTATCTCTGCCTACCTACCTATTCGCTTCCTTCTGCAGTTGTGGTAACGCCAGGGTCGCTTTGAGCATCTGACCCTGGTCAAGCCTGTCTTTCATCTTCATCTTCCTGTGCGTTGTCATGGCCCATGCGGCTCCAGAATTGCGGGGTAGATGTGGGCTTGACCGTGGTGGGATCGACAACTACCTAAACCTGTTCTTCTTATTGTTCGAGATAGCTTCATTTATTCATAATCTGAGAATAACTAACAACATAAGAGACCATCTCGGTCCGAATGACCTCAACCTTGATGTATTTTCATCATAATCTTGCTCATCCTAGCTCACCGGTTTTCCTTCAATCCCTCTCTCGCCATCCGACTGGCAAATGATAAGCTGTCTCCAAGTCTCGGCTGTTCACTGTCAAGCCTGGTGCCGACACCTCTATCTGATGAGATTCGATGAGGCCCTTCGCTTGGGTCTCCTTGAGTGACCTGATCGTATTGTGCAATGTTCTCCAAAGGAACGCTTGTCATGTTTCCCGAATACTCAGCTCGTCTCATAGGTGAAGCTGAGAATCCTCGACTCGACAGGTCACCTTCCATGTCCTTGACTCTAGAGACTCGACTCTTCATTTGTTGTGCCATCTCGTACTTTCGACGGTTTTCTTCATTCATAAGTAGCTTCATTCTTCGTGGTGTGCTGACCCCAACATCCATATTCTCGGCCGACGGGACACTACCCCAGGACCTTCGAGGGTTTGAGAAAATCTGGCCCGCAGCCCTTCCCATCTCGACGTCCTCTGCACTTGTGTCGATCTCATCTGGATGAGCATATGTTCCCGATGCCGTCTTCTGACGTGCCGAGAACTTGCCATCGATCTTGTCAGGTGGTCGCACCACGCTTCTCGTTCGCCCGAGCTCGCTGGTTGTGGTCGACTTACGATTCGATCCAGCCCTACGCGCTTCATGTGCTGCCTTGAACGTCTCGGGAACCACGTTTAGTTCGTCACCTTGCTTCTCGGCTTGTTCCACTGCCTCTCTTGCTGTCGTGTGTGTGTCCGCCGCCGCAGCATCAGCTCGTGGTCCACCCCAAGTGCGCTGCCCTGCTGTGAATATTCCGTACACCATGTAATACCAGTTGTAGAACGGATTGAGAATGAACATGAGCGGGTACAGCCAGATCTTGAAGCGTCGCAGTTTGGCCCCGTAGTAAAACATGAGTAACCAGTGCAGCCCCAGGGAGATGGCGAGGAATCCCACAGGGAGGGCGTCCACTTTCTTGACCGTAGTAATCAAGGCCAAGGCCATTATGAAGAACAGAAGAGCTGTTGTTCGAATGGTATTCTGCATGAAACGAACCAGGAGGAGTATGGTATACCGTTTCCATAAGCGCCAATCTGTCAACATGCAGACCTCGTTGGTGATGAAACCGAGAAACCATCGGCGCCGCTGCTTAATCAGGGACCGATACGTCTGTACGGCCTCAGTCTTGCAAAACGCCGATGTGCATATCTGGATCTGGTACCGCTTCTTGGCCCCAATCATGAAGAGATGTGTCAACCAGCGATCCTCTCCCAGGTGACATTTGGCAAAATCGAACAAATCCTCACACTGCTCTGTTTTGTCCACAAAATAGTATTTGGCCATCCTCCGAAAGGCCGAAAAGCGCAGCATTGTCAATGCTCCTGGCAGACAAGTGACAGAACCGCAGCCAGATTCTACTGTCCGCTCAAACAACTGCCCATGTATGTATTCTATATCTTGTAGCAGGGTAATAATGCTGTGTTTCTTCGTCGTCGAGGTAATGACGCCTGTCATAGCCAGCATGTCTCTAGAATTGCCGGGGCTGAGCTCCATGTCATAGACAAAGTTTTGTAAGCATACTTCGTCCAAGATACAATCAGAGTCAATGAATAGAATGAAGAGATTGTCGTTTCGCTTGAGATAGTTCTCGTATACTCGGTCGATGAGCTTGAAGGTCACTTTCTGGCAGTGTCGCTTGCCCCCGTGCTCAAAACGTGAAATGGTAACCCGTGCAGATCGATACGTAACATCGATACTCTTGGGGAATGTCTTCATTTTCATAGACACGCCAAGTTGATCGATAGTGTTAAGATACAGCTCGTCTTCCTCCTCCCCGTCGAATGATAAGAAAAGGTGGATGCATGCTGGGGGATAGTCGCAGTCGACAACCGAGTTAACGGCTTTGATGAGGACTTCGGGCTCCTCCCGGTAACAAGGCATAACAATGACAACTTTTGGCGCGGTGATGTCGTCCAGGACCTGCTTTATACGCTTCGTTCGACCGAGTTGGTTTGTTACGACCTGGTAGATGCAGAACAGCCAGGGTACTGTCAGGAGAATCGAAAAGGCCCAAAACGCAAACCACTGGAGAAAAGACACCATCTCATTCGGCCATAGCATTGTAATAGAATCTGGAAGGGGTAGTGTTACCACCATTACTGGAAGGAATATGCCCCTGGGGTTGAGATTAGCTAATGTTGCCTTGGACGTCGACTTATCGCTTACCGTAGAAGGACAAAGGCAACGCCAACAATGATGCATAGGACATTTATGGACCAATGCTCTGACTTTCGGAAGACCTTGACTAGGCAGTAGACGAAAGCTGCCAACCAAAGGAACCATTCGAGGAATGCCATCAAAAGCACAACACCCACTATACTGGTATAAATAATCTGAAAGGAGCAAGTGAGCCTGTGCACACGATGCAGTAGAATTTCATGCGGCAAGTCGGCTTACATTTACCAATGGCCAGTCATCAAGCATCGCCATTCTTGCGAAGTGACAACGGTTGGGAGCAGTCGGCAGGTGGCTGAGTATAGCGTCAGTGAAGCGGATACCAGCAGTCCCCGGATCGAGGCCTAAGCACTGTATCCAACTCCTTGAAGCCTCGGATGTAGAGGTGCTGGAAGTTGTTCGTCTTTGATAGGGACAACATAGGAAGTGGAAGGGAGACCAGAGGCGAACAGTGTTTGGAAAGGGGTGTTTCTTTGAGGGGCACTGCCTTGAAGTGAGCTCCAGCTCCCAGTGGGTGCCTGCAGGATGTGACAAATTTGGTATGGGAAAACGGGACGCAAAGAGTCGTTAAAATAGGTAGGTGACACAAGCCAAGTAGATTTAGAAACACTGGGAATTCCCTTTGTATTTCGCAACCTTAACGAAGATACCTTAGGTAGTAGTAATATTAGCTTCCTCGGAAGAATTGATACGGAGGAATTGCAGTGAATAAAGGATGAAGAGGACAAAAGATGTGTTCGAACGCACCTGCTTCTCTAAAGCTCAACAAGGTTACACAGTGAATGTTGACACTTAAAAGGCGGGCTTATCTGGCAATGAGGCGACGAGAAAACATTCATACAAACAGCATTCGAATTTGCATTCCATCTCTTGACCATTTTACAAAACCCTGATGCCGATGGCAAAGCTGATTGCTTGCCTGTGAAGTTTGCTAGGTCTCTTTTCTTGGAGCCATCTTTGTCTTCATAAAGGATATCTTATGACTGCCCTCTACGGAGCATCCTTAAGTAAAGGGCAACCTAATTCAAGGTAAATTGGTGATGGCTTTACATGGGTACATATACAAGGAAAGACCCTAAATATCTTAAAGCATGAGACTAATAGTCGAAGAGTGTTCTACGAGCGTAAACATCAAGGCTCTTCTTACCTACCCATATAGGGATGCAAAGCTGGAAGGTACCTGCATTCATGTCACTGACCCTTATGCAGCTTTGCCAAATTACATCCATTAAGTATGGCAAGACCACAAGATTGTTCAATGTCTTCAACGTAAAGTTCACCAATTCAGTCTTAAGCTAAACCATACTGGACAACCAGCAACCTGTCGGGTTTTCAGATGCCCCCCTGTTAGCTTCTTGAGCACTAAGCAATGTGGGACGATTGGCCACCCCAAGACTTGAAGATGCCTGTGCCCCTGATATACCTGTGCCCTCGCCCCCTGACAAGCTCGTTGGCCGTGACACGCGAGGGCGCTAAGATGGTCTCTTGGCCTGTAAGCCTTGTATTTGGCTGACACCGTCTGCACTGGTTCTGGTCACAACTCTAGTATCAGAGCTGGCTTTTGTACAGCGCCACTATCAACAGCAAGGCTTGCGTCGGCTTCCAGGAGCCTGCAGCGGACGAGGCCCTTTTCGCGCAACCTGTTAAGATGGCGCAGATGTGGCACAGGGTTGGTGCGAGCTGGCCACACATGTGATTGTGAACTGGAAACAAAGAGGTATCCGCGCTCGTCGAGCCGTGTCGTGTCGTGTCGTGTCATACCCATCGATCGGTTCAGCACCAAAGCTGGATTTCCTAGTTAGAAGTCTTACCCATCTGAATATTTTACCAATCGACATCGCTGAGTTGGAGTTTACGAGATCTTTGAGCTTTATCTTTGTTCGATCTCTCCAATCTGTTGTGGTAAAAGGTCGCCGGTCGTTCGTTGCCTGAGTTGATGTGTGAATATTGATGTTGCGATCTAGTTGTAGGGTTCAGGGTCTGTACCACCGTCCTGGTCCTCATTCTGCTGAAGATCATAGTTCAGAACCAAGTTCTTGATGCGCTGTTGTTCCTCCCGCTCAGCCTGTTGCTGATTCTTCATGGCAATAGCAAATGTAGAATCAGATGGCAGTTCAACAGTCCGTGTCTAAATACAGGTCAGCATTGGCAATGGCATCGAGTGACAATAAAAAAAAGTACCTGTTGGCGATTGCCCTTCTTCGTCAACAAGGAGAAGGCCATAGTATGGCCAGGAGGAGATTCTCCTTCGCCTCCCTCTGCCGAAGTGGCCTCCCGATTCTTGGAACGAACTGGAAGCGGCACGTCAAAGAGTTGCTTGCGCTCAAATTTACGCGATTCGAGGCTTTCCGCCATCATCTTGGCATATTCGCGCTCAAAGTCAGCCTCATCTTCAGGGTCAACTTCCTCTTCTTGTCTGGTAACCACAATGGCCTCTTCGTCAAAGGTGCTCTCGGCATCCGAGTCCTCCTCCACTTCCTATACCACATTCATCAGATTTGTCAATACCTAGCGTTAGATCAGTTAACTCACCTCTGCTTCCTCTTCGTCGGAAGCGCTATCATCATTGTCGTCGCCATCTTCGTCATTATCCGCGTTGTCATCGTCAGACGAAGCGTCACTTGTGGCATCATCCACGTCGATTCCCTTGTCAACACCTGCCGACTTCTGATCCTGAGCAACAGCAAGCTGAAATGATTTAACTGCCTCGTCCAAGCTGGTGGCAAGCTTCCATTGCGGGCGAGTGAGGGCAAACGTGTCCTGAACCAAGAATTCGATATCCATTGGCAAGGACACCTTGGTAAAGATGTAGTACTGGAAGGGATTTAGTGAGACATATTCGATTGGGTTGACGACAAGAAGTACCTGGAAGAAAGAAAGGAAATAGTCCAACTTCTTGCCCGCTGCTCCACGATTGAAGAACACACCGCAAGTTTCCAGCATCGTAGACACAAGCCGGATACGGAAGAAGTCATCAGGAGGATCGAGCGGAGTATATTTACCAGGAACAGGTGGACCACCTATAAATTCACTTAGTTGCTGACCAATTCAAAGGCCCAAGAGATCGCATACCATATCCGAATGTCATAATCTTGTACATAGTGTCAAAGATGACAGGATGTTCAAGCATACGGTAGTTGTAAAGCTCGCCAAGGTACTTGACTTCAGCAATACGTCGCTGATAAAATCTGTAATCATTCTGCTCAAGGCCAAAGGTCATAGATTCGATCACGTTATCGATAACCTTGACAACAAAAGCAGGATGGTAGCGATAGAGCGCGCTGAGTAAGATCCCAAGAAGATGGACGCTTCCATACTTGACCTTTCCAGGCTTTGAGAACACTTTTTCCAAAATGGCAACAACCTAGAGATTGTCAGCGCGTAGTCACCCAATAATCTTATTGATACACACCTCGGTTTCCTCCCAATGGAGCCTTCGAATCTGCTTCAAGATCTTGCTGTAATTTCTCTTTGTCATATCAACGTAGATCAGTTTGCGAACAAAGAGCTCCATGGGAGTACGTTCCTTTTGCTCGATGGCTGAACGTTCCGGTGGATCGACATAGTAAACGGCGTTGTCGATGAGCATGCGCTCCGGCTGTCCAATGTGCTGGACAGACTTCTTGCGTTGTAGCGTTTCAAGGAAACTCATCATGCGCGGGGCCGTTTCGGGGTTTCGAAGCAAATATCGACCGCAGTTCTCAATGAGGTTGCACAGGATTTCAATGTTCATGCGGGAAAAGTCATCAAGACTGACTTTCAAGCAGTGGAAGACAACGTGCTCGGGAACAATGCCGAATTTCGTCAACTCAGCAAGGTAACGAATGTTGCTCAGGCGAACTTGTCCCAAAAAGTCTTTCTCCTTCCGCCTTTGCAGGCTTCGGAATTCCGCATCGAGGTAGTCGACAAGACCCTTTGGAACATCTGGCATATATCGGCCCAAAGTCGCAACCAGACGAGACCATGATGGCAGTGAATCGCTTCGACCCTTAGGAACCTCAGTCAGGGCTTTTACAAGACGGTTTCGAGAGGCCTTGGAGTTCAGGAAGCAGAAGTCGATTGCTGTCTGGTCAACAATGTCCTTGTTGGTCAACTCTGGCAAACGAGCGAGCAGAGCGTCGACTTGGGCACCGATGGTCCGGTTCGCAATAGACGTGGACTGGTCGTCGGCAGCCTCAGCAGTCTTGGGGGCTTCTGGAGCTTCGGCTGGGTCCACCTTCTTGCCAACTTGTTCGTCTGTGTCGGTTTTCTTCTTCTTGCCATCTTCCAGAAGAATAGCTGGTACCTTGCCCTTGAGGTCGACCAGGTTTTCGTAGAAGCGTCGCTCGTCTTCGTCCTCCCAGATTCCAGCGCCGTCACCCATTGAACGAAGATAATCGCCCGTCTTGACGAGACCGATAGAGCCGTTGGAGGCGGCGAATGAGTCGTCTGAGTCTTTTAGATCGGGCATTTCGGCCCCAATGGCCTCCGCGATGACCTGTGCATTCGAGACGAGTCGTTCCTGAGCCTTGACCTGTTTCTCGTAGTTTGCCTGTCGATCTTCGAAAACTTCTCCAGACTTGACATATGCCTCAGCGTTGCGTCGGGCTTGTGATTGAATCGATTTCTGGTCCCGAGTAATATGTCCCTTGACATCGTCGAAGTACTTCTTCAGTATGCCCCTGAATCGCTCGCGCATTTCGGGTTCAGTGAATGGCTGGTCTGCATCAGAAGGTGTCTCATTCCCGCCATTGTCGTCATCCGCTTCGTTTCCCTGGGTTGTGCCATCCTCCTCCACTGTCTTTCGACCATCGGTTCCCGTAGGTTTGACTCCAAGGACATCCCAGCTGAATGACTTGACAAAGAGGACGAGAAGCGGAAGGTTGGCGTGTTCGCGGTCATACCCAAGCAAATCCTTAAGTACTTCGAGGGGGAATGGCTCCGCACCAGCGCCTTTGTTTGCTCGGGTCTTTAGTTCGGGGGCCTTGCCCGTGGCTCCTTTCGTCGCATCGTCGGGCCTGCTAACATCGTCAAGAGTCCTAATGACACCAACAAGCCACAGCTCAGTCACTACACGAAGCAATGCACGTTGTCGTATGATGCGCTCCTTCTCCTCCTTCTCGCGAACCTCAGGTGCCAAAGATTTGAGAATGCCCTTATCAGGAGTTGCCATGCCTTTCCCAAGCAGCCAAGCTAGGTATTCCGTAAATTCGCCAGGACCAAATCGCTGATGGAGGGCACTGACAATCTCCACGCCAGCCTCGATCTCACCAGGCGACTTGAGTCGGCAGAGACCCTCATAGCAGGCAGATATGATCTCGGAAAGGTATTTGTGCAGGCTCAAAGTTCGGATTTCCTGGAGGAAGGTACTGAGGGTAGCGGCGGTGATAGCGGTTCGCAGTCGTTTAATGAAAGCAGTATTCTTCTTGAGAGACGAATCGAGAGTCTTCCCAACAGGGAACAAGTCTATGATAGTTGTTGTTAACGGGAGATGGCGGGGTGGGAGGACAGATGATTCATACCAGATTCGCCATCCCAGGCCTTTTCGTTCAGAGAGCGCAGTTCGCCTAGAGAGGTGGTGAGCTACTGAGTATATAATCAGAAACATACCGAAAGGTCATACGCTTCCTTGCGCGATCCATGGCGGGTCACGATATGATTGGAGGCGATTCGCGACTTGGGTAGATGTTCTAGATCGGGTGTTATGTGAGATGGGTGGAGGCGGCGCTACATTCAGCGCGCGCTGCCTGCTAAGGGATGTATTTCCCCGGAAATCGATGTTGTAGGTAAGGCAACAGAGCCGACATGGGTGCGTCCGTCAAGCCAGGACGGAGAAGATGCGTGTTTCGAGATTTTCCGTTCCCTGACTTTGAGGTTGACAGCAACTGACGTTAAGATACCTGCAGCCAAAGAGGTGGAGGTTGAAGGTGGCCCAGGGTGGGGTTCGGATTGCGCTTGCTGCCGAAGTGGCAGCCCTGTGGTTAATACTGTAGCGGGAGGGCCTAAATATATCCGTAAGGTTGCATTGACAGTATGGATTTTCTTTTCGTTCTTAGACTTTAAGAGGTTTTTCCAGCTTTCCCATCTTTCTACAGTCAGGTATAGGTAAGTATTTTGGACAATGAAGGTCCTATAAGAGACGAGCAGCTCAAACCTAGGTAACTAGGTCAGTAGCCATAATCATTAAAGTGCTGCTTTAACCAAGCTACACACACAAGCATTAACTATTTAACTACCTACCTACCAGTTAGGTACCTACATTACCTCAGCTAAGCACTTCGATATCTCTCAGCAACTATTCTCTACCTTGTTGCCTTCAAGCCGCCCAACAAGCTACTCTTCAGCTATCATTCGATCAAACATCGAGATTCTTTTTGGTTATAATATCTAAGGGATAGCATATTATAAAATATTCAGTCCAGACAGGACTTGGTCGATGACGACATTGTTTGTGATGAAGGTAGTTTTGGAACCACCACTAGAGAGAATGGATGTTTCAGACGTCGACACTCATTCTCGTCAAGGCTTAAAAAGGCTTGCGGCCCAGCGTCTACTATGGTGACTCGCAAATTAGTCTCGGCTTTTCATGAATACATTTATATGCATGCGGGCATTTCTGATGAGTGCTGGAGTTTATTGAAACCAGTTCTCTGTCTTTAGATGCTCATTGCTGGACCTATCTTATCAAACATATCCACCCATGCAACTCAAGCCCTGCAGTCAGACTACCTGGACTTATCTTCACGATAGGTGCGAGACGTTCTATTGGCCAAAGGAGCCTTGCATTAAATTGAAATAGGTATCCAGAAACAGGAATGCATATCTACCTACATAGGTAGGTACTTGATATTGGCATCGATGGGTTTTGTGATGCCTGTGGCATCCCTGGCTTTGTGAGAAATCAATGTATTAACCGAAAAATCGGTCACGAGACGAGAATCAGACGTACTTCTTTCTCTACCGGTACTCTGGAATGGTACACTTGTCCCCGCGCGGGGACTGTGAGCTGCAAAACACAGATTATATGGTTATTCGCATCTCTAATCACACATCAAATAGTCTATCTTCAACTCCAGATCACTTCGGAGACAACCGAGGCCAGGATGACAACTCTAATGGCTAAGGTAGTCTGATATCTCGCCTGATAAACGTCTTATTAGTAGAGTTTCTGGCCCACAGTCTTTCAGATGGTGACTGCGACTATATTGCTGCTGCTACCCATTGACGAACTTGCTTCTATGAAGATTGCACGAAAAGGTTCATTGAAAAGAGTTCCAAATTCATATACTTATTGGATAAAACATTTATATTTTGCTGTATTTATTAATCTCACATCCATAGAAGTCTGTTGAGTATTAGGAGCTTATCAACTCCAGGTTAGTCTACATACTCAACTTTGATACATGGCTCGAGGGATTTTTTTGCCCACCAGCTGTTATCGGCCCTACAGTTTGACGTTCCATTGGCGCTAAACAACTGCCGGAACAATATTCTAGCGCGGGTCTGTGCTTGAATAGGTACCTAGATCCTAGGTTAGTAGGCGTAGGGCAAGCAACCTAGAGCTGAGATTGATCAATGTATAGAAGCTTTGGAATTTTCTAGCTCCTGTCGATATTTTCCAAAATTGGAAGGCAGCTTCGAATCTTGCATAACCACGATTGCTTCCTCTGCTTCGCAACTTCATAATCCAAGAAATTCAGCAAAGCGCTTGTTGTGTTTCTAGAGAATCATACGTATGATTTAGTCTCCTGTCTCAAGTATAAGCCTCACAGGCTTCAACTCCATCCATGTATAGCATGACCATGGTCAAATCTTGAAGGAAAGTATGCCCACGGTCTTGAGATTATTGGCCATCTCCGACCCAGAAACTTGTTCACCTATAGAGCACGAGACATTACCGAGCAGGGAGGCTCTTCTGGTCATCTATCTACTGTCTTGCTATCTTGATCCCTTATCAGCCCAGTCGCCATGTGGGTCCTCAATGGTTTCGACATCTCCGGCGGTAATGAGCTAAGCAGCAAATATGATTCGCCCGCCTCCTTGATGGTCTGATAACGCATATCCTTCACCTCCGCGGATCAGACCAGAGCCCATGCACCCACTCATTTGTAACTTGCATCTCCTCGCGAGCAACTGCAGAACACGACATCATGAACCAAGCCTCAGCAGATACAATGGAGAACATCAGGGGGGCTCCTAGGGCGACGACACGAGCAAGTGGAAAGCCCGTCAAGTCGGATCATCTACGATAAAGACTTATTATACTGCGACTTCTGCTCTTTAATTAAGACCGAATTTCTTCAATCCAGACAATGTTATCAGCACTTCTCTTTGTTGTGTAAACATTCCTTCAAAATCAATTCACAACTTATACACATCTTCATACACTATGGAGACTTCAACTGCGCTGCACGGCAGCCTGCCTCCCAGCCCTCCAGGCACAGGGAAGCCATCTCGGACAGTCAGTGAGCATGACGTGGAGGAACTCCCGTCCGATCTCGAAGTCAAGCCCTATCCTCTTCCTCCCCAAAATACGCCAACGGTTGTCCTCAAGGAGGACCTCAAGACTCCTGACAGCCACGTTAACAGAGACCCACGTCTCATCCGTCTTACCGGAGTCCACCCCTTCAACGTCGAGGCCCCCTTGAGCGACTTGTACAATGAAGGTTTCTTGACCAGCGAGAATCTTCACTATGTCCGTAACCACGGATACGTCCCCAAATGTGAAGACCACGAGATCCTCGACTGGGAGTTCGAAGTCAGCGGTTTCGTGGAAAAGCCCTTTAAGCTTACCGTACGGGATCTTATCAACAACTACCAGCAACTGACCTACCCAGTAACATTTGTGTGTGCTGGAAACCGTCGAAAAGAGCAGAACATTGTACGCAAGTCCAATGGCTTCTCTTGGGGTCCTGCCGGCTTGTCAACCGCTCTCTGGACTGGTGTTGCTATCGGTGATCTCCTTGCCGCAGCAGTGCCCAAGCGTGGAGCCAGGTATGTCTGCTTTGAGGGAGCAGACGAGTTGCCCAATGGATGCTACGGAACGTCCATCAAACTAAACTGGTGCATGGATCCCAACAAAGGTGTCATGGTTGCCCACAAGATGAACGGCCAGACCCTGCATCCTGATCACGGCAAGCCTGTCCGTATCGTCATTCCTGGCCAAATCGGTGGTCGAAGCATCAAGTGGCTCAAGAAGCTGATTGTCAGCAAAGAGCCCAGCACCAGCTGGTATCACTACTGGGACAACCGTGTCCTGCCCACCATGATCTCACCTGAGCAGGCGGCAAATATGCCCGACCTCTGGAAGGATGAGAAATACGCCATCTACGATCTCAACACAAACAGTGCAATTGCCTTCCCTGCACATGAGGAGAAGGTTCCCCTCACGGAAGCTCCAGCAAGCTACAATGTGCGAGGATATGCCTATGGTGGTGGCGGACGACGCATCACAAGAGTCGAGATCACCCTTGATAAGGGTAAGACTTGGAGACTCGCCAACATCCGATACCACGAGGATGATTACCGCAACGCACCTGAGGGTGACACTCTTTATGGTGGACGAATGGACATGTCGTGGCGTGAGACTTGCTTCTGCTGGTGCTTCTGGGACCTCGACATTTCTCTAGATGAACTCAAGGATGCCCCTGATATCATGATGCGCGCCATGGACGAGTCCCTTCACGTCCAGCCCAGAGACATGTACTGGAGTGTGCTGGGCATGATGAACAACCCGTGGTTCCGCATCGTGATCCACAAGGAGGGTGATGTACTGCGCTTCGAGCACCCTACACATGCTACCGTCAAGCTCAAGGGTTGGATGGAGCGCGTCAAGGAGGCCGGTGGAGACCTTCTCAACGGCTACTGGGGCGAGACAGCCCCTGGTGGCGTCCAAGAACAAGCCGTGACCAAGGCTCCTGCGAAGCAGATTTGCATGACCAACCCCCAGATCAAGCGCATGATCACTTTTGACGAGCTCAAGGCCCATAGTGGTGATGAGGAACCTTGGTTTGTTCTCAACGGCGAAGTATACGATGGTACTCCTTACCTCTCCGGCCATCCTGGTGGTGCAGCATCGATCTTTGGTGCAGCAGGCCAGGACGCTACTGAAGAATTCATGGCTATTCGTAAGTTTTTACCCAACAATACCTCCAAGATACTGGAATTCGTCGCTAACATTTGCCTCTTCAGACAGCGAGAATGCCAAGGCAATGCTCCCAACATACCACATCGGCACCCTCGACAAAGAATCACAAGCTATTCTCAGTGGCGATGCAACAAAAACAAACACCGACTCGGAACGAGAGGTTTTCCTTCAACCCAAGACCTGGGCCAAGGCCCTTCTCGACAAGAAGATCACCATCTCTCCAGACACAAAGATCTTCTCCTTCAAGCTCAACCACCCAGAGCAGAGGATCGGCCTCCCTACTGGCCAACATCTTATGATGCGTCTTCGAAATTCCATGACCCGCGAAGCCATCATCCGTTCATATACACCCTACTCCGAAGTCAATGACGTTGGTCGTCTTGATATTCTTATCAAGATCTACTACGATACTCCTGAGCGCAAGGGTGGTGTCATGACCCAAGCTCTCGATTCCCTTCCCTTAGGTCACTGGGTTGACTTCAAGGGACCCATAGGCAAGTTTATCTACAAGGGTAATGGTGTCTGCACAATCAACGACCAAGAGCGTCGCGTCAGCCGCTTCATCATGGTTTGCGGTGGCTCGGGTATCACCCCCATCCGTCAAGTTCTCCGCTCCGTGTTGAACAACCCTGACGACCCAACACCTTGTGTCGTTTTCAACGGCAACCGTACCGTGGATGATATCCTCTGCAAGGATGAGCTTGAGGAGCTGCAGGCAGCCAACCCTTCCAGGTGCCGTGTCATCAACGCCCTCGCTGAACCGCCGGCCGAGTGGACCGGTCCCAAGGGCTTTGTTCACCAGGCGCTGACTCCCGAGCATATGGCTTTCCCCAAGGCGCGTGATGAGGGCGATGAGTTGGTGCTTATGTGCGGACCTCCACTGATGATCAAGGCCGTTGAGGCAACGTGTAAGGCCATGGGCTTCAAATCAGACGATTTTGTCGACTTTTGAGGGATCCGCTGGGCGGAAATGATCCGATGGTCAAAGTGGGCTGCTTACGTATTTAACGAACTGGGTTGGCGCGGGAAATGGCGTTTAGAGGATGGATTATTTTGGTATTCCTTAACAACTCTATAAGGCGATGAGTTCGAGTAACCTACATAAGAACAAACAATATGCTATACATACATACTTTAACAACTAGACACGCCATTCCCCAAATATCAAACTGAAATTGACTTGTGGCCATACATAATATCGTGATAACAGAAGAGCCGGGCAAACTGGAGTTGAGTCAACGAAAGTCAAATCAATGCTCGCCCCCAGAACCGCCTTCGGCGCTACCCCCCTCAGCTCCATGAACTGGGTCGGGATAGTAGTATGCAGCAACAGCAATGGCGACATAGAGAATGATGAGCAGAAAGCCTTCCAGGTAGTTACTCTTCTGATCCTGGAGGAATCGCCCGACGGTGAGGATGGCGAGGATAAGCATGACGAGGTCAAAGACTGCAAAGTTGAGATCCAGACCCTTGTTGAGACCCCAGCTGACGATGACAGCAAGAGGGGCGTTGAAGAGAGCAGTCTGAAGGGTAGCACCAAGAACGTGAGACATGGCCATGTTGATCTGGTTATCCCAGGCCTCATCGATGGCAGTCAAATGCTCAGCGAGCTTCTCAACCAAAGGAACGAGAATAAGACCCATGAAGGCATCGCTGACATCACCCTTTTCGATGACAAACTCAATCTGCATGACGAGGATGACGGCGGTCCAGGCAACCAGACCCACGGCGATAACCAAAGCGACGATACATTCGGTTAGAGTGAGCTTAGCCTTGGACTGGTCCTTGTGCTTGTCTCTATCATTGTGTTCGTCTTGTTCGAACACGGCGTCGTAGATTCCATGGTGGGTTCGAGCCTGGAAAAAGACATATACAAGGTAGGCGATGATGAGGAGGACTGAGATGATGCGTGAGATCTGGAGCGTCCTTTGGTCAAAGCTTATATCGTCAAGTGTCTGAGCATTAGCAACTCCATACTCGAACACAGTAGGGAGAGCCAGGACAACGCCACTATGAACATGTTAGTTGTTGAACGCAGGAAATGCTAAGAGAGTCAAGCTTACGCAGTCAGGAGCAAACCACTTCCAGCCTCGCTGATGGCTTCATTGAAAACCTGCTCTTCTTTCAACAAGCCACCAACGAAGAAACAAGCACCCAGGCATAAAAGCATGGTCGCGAGAATGGAACCCATAATAGCAGCCTTGATAACGTAAAACATATCCTTGGAAAGAAGAACCATGAACAGGATGATTTCGACGATCGAGCCAATGCTAAAGAAGGTGTAAGTGATGGTTTCTTAGGGTCAAGATCCATACATAGGGAACATACGTGATCTCAAGGAGAACGCCCCAGACATGGGGGAGCTTTCTTGTGAGCTCTTGGCCAGCAAAACCGATCAGGTTGGCACAGGGGACCATGCCGATATAGGCCAGCGCAAAGATGGTGATATGGTTATCGGGCATAGCATCTGATGCGTGTGAGTTAAGACTATCGATAGGATAACTATCTCGACGAGAAACTTACAGCGAACGGCAATGGCAGCAGGGACAAAGGGCCACAAAAAGTTGCAGAGCAAACTCACGCGACTGGCTGATCTGAACGAGATCTTGGAGAAGTGAATAGGATGAAACCCCTTCCGGCCACTCTCGCCCGCGGGCTTGATATAACGAGCCATTTTGCTGTTTCCAGGATGCCTTTTCTCCCCGTTGGGGACGGGCAAAGTGCGGTCATCAGATGATACAGGTCGCATGTCGGGCGAGTTGTATGAGCGACGACGTTGGGAGCGTGGAGAAGAGCGTTCTCGAGGCATAGGTACTGTGCTCCTTTTGTATGTGCAGATTCAACTAATGCACCTATAGTTTGGCAAATTTCCGAGCCCGGAGGAAGGGGCTTGTGGGAGGGAGCCAGACCGTTCCGCCCAGGGTGCCTGTAGGTAGCTGGTAGCGTCCAATTGTGACAGTTGTGTTTTGGCCTGTGGCGGTTAAATAAATGGAAGGGAGCTGGAGAGGGCCAAGCGCGACGCCAGGAAGGGATGGGGAGCTTACCTAGATATAAATCATCCATCCAGCTGCCTGGTGTTCCCAGGTAAGATTCAATGCTGCATGCCTCCATGTTTCACACCTCTCCCCAGACCCCCTTAGATCTCTCGATCCACTGGCTCATCAAGGAAAGGGTCTCTCACCCTCACATCTGAGTAACCTTAGCAGCCAATCAGACACCTCCAGCATGATGAAGATGCTGTCGCTCAATGCTTATGCCCTGCCAAATTTAGACTTAACAGGGCCAAGCCGGGCCCAACCGCTAATTTTCGGGGGAGATTGCTTGGCGGTGCCTTGAAATCCACCCTAGTCCAGCGACGTCACTGACGCTGTTGTCCAGGCGGTTCCATGAGATCGGCATTGGCATCGAGTCAATGAGGTGGCGTTTCCCTTCCATGCAATGAATGAATGTGTGCTGTCTGTCTTATCACACTCTTTTACCTACTAAGATATCCTCCAATTTACTCTCCCGCACTACAATTCACCTAGTGCTCACCCTAATCCTCGTGGTGCCATCCCAAATTATTCTTGTTTTTATCCTTATTTCATATTCGTCACACCTTTCCATCTCGAGGCCTAGACCGCTAATCTAACCTCATGGAGCCCGCCCCAGAGCACCGAATGACTAGACCTTAAAAAAAAGCTTGTTTATCAGCCAGACAGGGGCATTCATTGTTTGCTTCTTCCCCCTTGTGCCGGTTTCCCGTCTACCACCACTCCCTCTCAAACTTCACGTTTCGTTCTCAATCTAGACCTCATATTGAATCTGCAAGCCACTGCTCAAATCCTCCTCCCCCATTTTCTGTTCCAGAATCTCCACGCTCCGCATTGTCCTCTGATTCCTCCACATCCGCCCTGTTGCCAATGCTGCTGTTCTCAAAGGCTGCCTCTTTGGCCCGGTACGGAACGGGCTCTGCCAGAACAACCGTCTCAGTTCCTATGGGGATGTTCAACTCTGGTCCCATCGGCAGCGATTCCACGTCTACCTCCATGTTCAACAGACTCTTGAGAATCACCTGGCTTCCCGCTTTGCTCATCACTTCGTTGGCTTGCTTACACAGCTCTGATGCAACACACTCTACACAACCTCGCTCACAGCCACAGTCTTCAACACGCTTCAGCGCATCCCGTAGTAGCTGTTCAACGTGGTCAAAAGCCTTTGTGCTGATACCCGAACCTCCTGCACCTCCCTTGGCATCGTAAAACGTTAACCGCGCTGGTCGCTTCCGCTGCGATTCTTGTTTCGCAAACTCCTTCACTGCCGTCTTACACTCGGTCCTGACATCGCCAGGCATGCTGATAACAAACGCTGGAAGTAGACTCATGATGGCATGCTCAGCAGCATGGATCGCAGCGCCAATGTGAAGTCGTCTTTCTTGGAGAATGTTCATCGCCTTCTTAGGCACGTCGAGCCACATTCCCTTGCTGAAACGTATCACGGGCGGATTGTCCACCTGCACCGCATCCAGAACCCGGTTCTTCTTGTCCACCTTGAAGAAACCAAACACGTTTTGCTGTATCTTGATTGTTCCATAATAAGCATGTGATCGGGAATTCGAAATCGTTCGAATAGCCTCTGTCTCAGTGGGATCGATATCGGTATAGTCACGTTGAACCGTCGTCCACTCAACCTTAACCCTCTCCACCCTGGCCATCCCTTTATCAGGCTGGAAGTCTCGTACAAGGTACGGGTTCCCCTGGTGAAGAAAAATGGCTCCATCGTAAAGTGTGAAAGTCGCCCTGGAGGCCTCCAGCTCCTCCAGCACAACATTCCGGCCGTTGGTGATATCGATGATAGCAAAGTGGTCGTCTTCTGTATCTCGTATAGCGACATACTTTGCAGGGACAGGGCGGAATCGATCATGACAGTGATAAAACCCCATGTCATCCCTTATTAAACGCTCCATGCAGATCTTTGGCAAATCCTTGCCAAAGTATTTTGCATCCTCTCTTGGACGTATTGGCATTTCATAGGCCGCGCACTGAATGTGCCCTTCGCGTACTAGCATATTCTCCAGGTCGACCTGCAACTCGCAGTTGGGCTTCGTGAATAGCTCGTCTGGGTTCTGCATGTAATGCTGGTCTGTAGCAAACCCGTCACCAACCAATATCGAAAGTGAATCCTTGTTGCGACGGCCAGCGCGGCCACTTTGCTGCCGCAGATTCGCAATGGTGTAGGGGAACCCCCAAGTCATTACACAGTCAAGTGAGCCAATATCAATGCCGAGCTCCAACGCCGTCGTTGCGACAATCCCAAGAAGCTGGCCTTGAAACATTTCAGTCTCGATCCTGCGACGGTCTTGTGCTGTGTAACCGCCGCGATAGCCCATCACCAGGTTGGTGCATTCTGGCCGCCCCAGGTTCTCAAGCTCCTGCTTGATGGTACTCACGAGCAGCTCGCATTGCGCTCGAACTCTGCAGAAAGCGATTATTCTTACACCTCTTAGCATAAGGGCACAGAACAGGCGTGCACACTCGAACTTGGTGCTGCCTCGGCCAGATGCGGGATCACCGGGGTCCTTGTACGGAGTGTTCCAGCAGAGAAACTCCTTGCGTCCTGATGGAGATCCATCATAATCTATCAGCTGGACGTTCTCAATGCCGAATATTGTCTTAAAATGTTGCTCCGGGTTGGCAACTGTAGCCGAACACGATATAAACTTGACGCGCCGGTTTCCTACTGCAGCGCATATTCGCCTCAGCCTTCGCATGATAAAGGACATATGGGAGCCCATCTGGCCATTATAGTAGTGTAGCTCATCCACTGGTAATAGAATCAACACACAGTCGCAGAGTCAAGCCTAGAGCACTTACCAACGACATATTTCAAGTTCTTCAGATATGATCTCCACCGCTCTTCTTGGGGCAGTATAGTGATGTGAAGCATATCCGGGTTAGTGAAAATGATTCTTGCTTGCTCTCGAATCCCATTGCGCTCAGTCATCGGAGTATCGCCATCAAAAGTCTCAACCATAGTCTCTTCAAGACCGGGCATATAACTCATCATCTCTTTCAAGCTCCTCTTCTGGTCCTGCGCCAAAGCTTTCGTAGGAAAGATATACATAGCTCTCGAATTATAGTCCTCCTCAAGGGCACGGATAACAGGAAGTTGATAGATCAGGCTCTTGCCGGAGCTTGTTGATGTTGACACCACGACGTGCTTACCATCATGCAAGCTGTTGAGAGCCTCTGACTGATGCGCATAGAATTGGGTGATTCCTTTTGCATTGTATAGAGCGTTGACCAAATCCTGGCTCAGAAGAAAATTAAGATCCCCGTATACAGCCTCCTGTTGCTCAAACACTCGATGTCCATCTGGGACAATCTGCCCAGTATACCAAGGACTCTCCTTGAGCTCCTGTACAATTTCTGGCACAGTCTTTCGTTCCTTTGGGATGCTTTCCGGGATGGACTCGGCTGCCTTTTCTGGGGCAAACTCTTCCTGGGCAGACGGAGCTGGGATGTGTGTTTTTGTCTGCTCTTTGAGAGTTTCAAGCGGGTCAGCTCCATCCTCTGAACATTTGTTGAGAAAGACGTTGATAGCGTTGTTGAATTTCTGGTTTCGTCTCTCAATCAAGTTTGTCATCTGCTTTTGGCTAAAAACAGGTATCCTCAACTGCTCGTCTCGTAGTTTTCGATTCGGCTTCGTTGGTTCGCCGGCCTTGCCCGGAACCTGTCTCTTCAGATCACCATCAATAAACTCGAGAAAGAGCACTTCCCGTCCTGCGGGTTCAAACTCTCGACCATGATGTTTGTCAAGACTGTCCATGCCAGTGTAGCCGCCCACCGAAGCATCGTGTGCTGGAGCTTGGGACCTGAATGATTTCCCAGTTCGAAAGACTTCGTCTCTTTCGGTACCCTTGACATCAAGCTGCAGCATGTTCTCGTCGACATATGCAAAGAAGAGACCCTCGGGACGAAGTGCTACCATGGAAGCAATCTCGTCGACCAATAACTCCCGCCTTATATGGGCCTCAACTGCAGATTTGATGGTGTCAAATGTCGTAGCGAGGTGTTTTCGAGTCGTGCAAAAGGTGTAGACTAGGTTGAGAGCTCGATGCGTTCGTTCTATCTGCTTGAACTCATCTGGCCACTCCATCACACAAGGTATCACAGCAGTGCTGGCTTCTTGCTTGAGAGTCGGCTTCTGTTTTCCTTTTTTGCCCCCCATCTTGGATCCTGAGCTGCTACATTGACTAGATGTTGTAGAAGTTGGACTCTCAACTGGAGGATCTCCTTGGCTCTCACGCTTGCGTTTTCCTCGACGAGACGAGGTTGGTGCATTATTAACCACGTCAGGGCCATTCCGGTCTCGAGTTTCTGTGTGCATTGTCATGTCATTGCTGGAATTCAACGGAGTATGCGACGCTGTGCGTATTCAACGCCTGATGCTGGAAGGTGGGCAAGACGTGAAAGTGGCGACGTCATGCATCATTCGAGTCACGAAATTGATGCCAAATCACGTGCATCATTAACCAACTCCAAACAACTTACACATTCAGAAATGCTGCTGTTGATAGTGTCAATCAGAGTATATTTATCGGCGTTACTATGACAGCATGACCAGCACACGGCTGTAGTCTCATACCCATCTACCTTCTCGAGTGTCCAGGGCTTGTACTAATGGCTTCCCGATACCGTCTGTAGGTTACAGCAATACTCCCCAAATAATAGCCATGTGTACACAATTCTATCCATGGTTCCGTAAAAAAAAAAGTCAGCAAGTAACCAGACTCACATGTTGCACTGTATCAACATGTGCGTTCCAAGCTGGGTACGACTTGTATCCTTCTACTCGTTGACTCTGCTTGCCATTTCCGAAATCGGCACCTGGCCTGACTGAACCCCTTATGTATCAGTGCAAATCCCTGTTTTCAAGTCCATCAAGGCTCGAGGTCGGGCATCACCTCTTTGTAGGATTTAACATTGCTCCACGAGCTCTTCAAACAGGACCTAACTGCTTTGAAGTTCCTTTTGGATAACGCCAATCTCATTCATGAAGAGCTTCGCATTAGCAGCTGACATCTACGCAACACCTGTTAGTTTCAAGCAGTATCAAAATACCAAAGACTTCGCGACTTACCCTCATTGTGATGCTCACAGGCTTGGACTGCTCACCCTCAAAAGCAGTGAAGAGAATGCCAACCGACTTCAATGAAGCCTTTTCTTGGAACTTCATGGCAGCGACTAGCGCCGTGTTCAAAATGACTCGATGGGTCTGATCTTGACGCATGATAAGACGAGCAACCTTATGTCCTTGGGATCCTCCTGCGGCCTCCTCGTCCACTTCCAAAGCGGAAGCATCAAACGATCCTGGGATGACGGTACCGTTGTCATCGTACTCGACACATGCCTGAGGCACATTGATCTTCAACATGCCCGCACCTCGTTCTTTCCACCCAGCCTCCTTGTCGTGGTAGAACATCTTGGCTCTCACAGAGACAACTGTTGCCTCACCGGCTTCGCCATCGTTGACCTCGACTATGGGTTATTAGTATTAACTTGGTAGAGACATTTGAAGAAATTACCTTTCTGCAACTTAAGCTTCTTCTTTTCGTCAGATTCCTTCTCTGGCGAAGCAGCACGTTCAACCTCGGGAGGCTGCTCACTCTCCTCTCTTTCCTCGTCGTCGTCATCTTCCTCGTCGGACTCACTATCAGGGGCACCAAATGGTTTCGCGGGCTTCTCGCTCTTGAGAGGCTCAACTCCAGGCGCAGCGAAGCTTGAGAGGGGTTTCCCAGCTCCTAGAGCAGACCCAAAAGTGCTTCCGCCGAATGGGCTCCCGTTAGTTCCAGACGATAAGCCAGCAAAAGGCGATGCTCCGCCAGAACTGCCAAAAGTGAGCTTGGGCGGCGCGGCGGGTTGCGCAGGTGTGGATGAGGGCGGAGAAGCAAATGAGCTAAGCGAGGGCTTGCCAGCAGCAACAGATCCAAACGCACTTCCTCCCTGGGAGGCACCAAGAGAAGCAAAGGGCGATGTTCCGGATGATAGCTTGCCAAAACCAGATGCCGCGAAGGCGCTAGCAGACGTTTGTGGTTGAGACTTTTTCGTAGGTGACTTGCCTGCTTGACTGTCCTTGGTGGCTTCTCTGGAAGCAATTGTTGATGGCTGCAAAAACAAAATTATTAGTCAAAACTCCATATCTCCATCTGTAAAGCCGTAGTTAGCATACCAGGGTTGTATCTTCGTCACGATGTCGCTTCTTCTCGGGCTCGGTCCGCAGAGCTCTATCCTTGGCCGAATCCGATGATGCTTCACTGTTTGCATCATTCTCCTCCGCATCGAAGCTTCCCTCTAGTTGATCATGCGCGCGCTTCTTCTTGGGAGATGAGACTTGTTCCTTCAAGTCGGTATCGGGCGCATCCGAAGTGTTGGCGGCATCTTCAGGGCCAGATGTTGGGGGATCGGAGATGGAAGACTGCTTTAGTTCACGACGAGTAGCGCGTGTCTCTGCATCCTCCTTAGTCTCGACGTTGACGGGTTCGTTCTTGGGACTGGCGTCGGGAGCGTCGTCGGCCATGGCGATTGGCGGCTCGGTGTGATGACGGCAGGACTAGGTTGTTGCTGGCGATGAGTGTGATAGGGGACAAGATTTAAAATTTGACTAGAAACTTGCTCTTGTTTTGAACAAGAAACAAAGCATGCGAGATTTGCGGGCGGTGCCTGAACAGATATATGCGCTGGACTCGGGATCAGGCTGGGCGCAGGTTGTCTGCGTTGGCTTTCGTCGATGGTAGAAGTTGGCGGTTGAGCATTCGAGCGCTGCGTGGAGCCAATCAAAGACATGTCGGGTCGCTGATGGACGTCAAAATAACGAGAGCTAACCTAAACACCTGTGCCTATTCACCGCCCGCCTGACGCCAACAATGCAGCGCAGCGGGTGTCCACGCCAGCAGGAGGGGTAATATTAATTGAAGGTCGAGTGCAGTGGGCTTGGACGTCATTTTTACGATAAAAATAGCAAGGTTAGGTACCTAGGTAACTATGAACAATAAAGAAAATATTATGAAACGAACGCCTAACGTACCTACCTAGGCAGGTAGGTATAGCCTTTGTTCCACCCTTGATAAAAACCTTGTGTGTTATTATCGATTTCTGAATGATCAACGGCCGCCAGTTCACGACTTCCGGTTCGGCAGCAGGGATCACAAACAGCCCTGCTTTATTCCATCGCCTTGCCTTTGAGATGATGTCCCTAGGGAAGGCGGGAGATAGTTCAGTGTAACATACCTGTACACATATATAGTAGGTACCTATGCGAGGTAAGTCTGATTTTGGCACTGGTTCGGCTTAATTAGACGCATGTCCGTAAACTATTCGTAGTATTCATGCTGTCTTTCACATGTCTCTACATATGTAGGTACATGTGTATATAAAGATTGATGTAATGCACCCGGGATCCAGTGTCTTGGTATCTCCACGTTAATCGCGCCAGGATCTGTTCCATTTCTGGAAACAAGGGAAATGGAACTTCCATATTCAACAAAGCGCATGTGATGGTCAGGCACTCGATAGTTGATACATATTTCCATTGCACAGGTAGCTCAATGACCCCAGAAATCATTCCATGACACTCGGTCACCAAAACATTCAACACCACAGTTCCCTTATAGTAAAGTTCCGTTCATTTCAAGTAAAAGTACATCAGTCTAAATCAATCATTTTGGCCAGCTCCTCCTTTTCATGTTGCAACCGCCGGGTACCAGAAACCAACTGCCCGGTTGCGAGCTTGGGCTTAGCTGATAAAGCACAGGCAGCCCAGACCCAGATAGAAGACGAGCAGAGGGTAGACCGCAATGGCCACTCGGTTCTTGACCACGCCGCTGCCACCCAGGATGCTGACTCCAGCAGCTAGAGACCAACTGATCAGGACGATGTAGATGGGAATGCGAGCAATCCAGTGAAGACCCAGAGCAGACATCATGGCAGCAAGAACCAGAGGGAAAAGGGTATATCCGATAATGCAGACACTTTGAGCAAAGGAACTGTAAGGAAAGTTAGCAAATACCATACGCGCAAACCCGGATAGGTAGTTTGGGAAACATACATGTTGCCGCCCAACAGCTTAATCTGCAGAGTCACTACAGCCTCACCGAGCCAGATCATGGCAAAGACACCACTGAACACAGCATCTCGCTGCTCGGAGCGAGCAGTGATGCTCAGAAGAACACTGAGAAGTAGGCAGAAGATCAAAGGACCCCAGAGATCCCAGTCGCGAAGGCCAGGAGTCATGTTGCTCTGGAGTAGGGCCTCGGCATCAACCATGCGGCTTGCCAATCCAGTGAGCTCTTCTCTCGTTCCTGAAAGACCAGCACCACGAATACTCGAGTAAGCGCCGCGGAGACCTCCCTCGTTATCGAACATGGTGCCGCCCAGGAGGTAGCGCGGGTACAGCACCTCCCTGAGCTTGGCCCAGACGGCGAACAGGTCGCGGCGCAGTGTATCCCATACCGACTCGTCAATTGTGTTCTGGGGAGCTTGTCGATCTTCTCCGGGAATTCGCGAGGTCAGGTAACCTTCGTTCAGCGGCCGCGATGATGAGCTGGAGCCGATGTTGCCTGTCAAAGGCTGTCGGGTACTGTTGGTCGCAAGGGGGTCGTCGAAGTCGTTGAGATCAGCTGGATGAGTGTAAGTTTCGACGGAGTGTAAAACAAGTCCTTGTGTATACAGGGCAGGATCAAGAATCAGACTGGCGATGACTTACCATCATCAGGGTCGATCAGGTCGTCCTCGTCCTCCAAAGGTGGGTTGGCGTAGTGCCCTCGAGCGTTGGAAGCGGAAGCGGACATGATTTAAGCTCGTTGTTGAATAAGTAGGCAGGTAGGATTCGGTTCAAAAATTCAATGAGACGATGCGCTCAGGATCACTGTGATGTCTTTCGAAGCTGACTTGTCCAGCGTTATAGTGGGATCGCGGTTTCAAAGGAGCGAAAGAAAGTTACTGAGTGTGAAGCTGACGTACGTACGTGCTATGGATCTCTAATAACAGCGAAACTTCCACGGTCGCCTCTCGGTAGAAACAACCCCTTGAAGAGAGGTGGCCCAAGCTTCCCTGGTTATGGAGCCAATCATCTGCGCCCACCAACTACAACTGTACAAGTTCTCAGGTACCTCAAGGGAGAACCTACCTGTACTAACTGCAATATGTACTAAATTCAGTCTGAAACTTAATTCTGATTCTAACACGATTTTGTTTGTGAAGTGTTAGGAGTAATATTCAATGATTAATCTGTGACAAGGACAACGAAAGTTAACCATGGTGCCTGCAAGGCTGTCTTTCAACATACATGTTCGTATGCACTCCAACAGTAAGGCACCTCAAGGAATCGGCTCACGGCTCCAGAACAAGGTTGATCAAGATTCACAAAACAACAAATATTATTGCAATTACTGAGGTGTGGCACATTATCGGACAAGTGTTAAAGCTCATCGCGCCACAAATCACGCACACCCTCCTTCTCTTCCTAGCCCCTTATCCTAACCACAATTCACCAATCGATACCAAAACTCACATGCCTCATCTCTAACTGTCTCCAGGAAAATATGTCCTCTTGAATGACATCAATGCCACCCGTTGGAGTTGTTGTTTTGACGCTCCTCGGCTGATGTGGTAGGGACTTGGGGGTTTCCGAACCAATGCTGCCCGTCACTCCGCTCGCCTGGAGGCTGATTCACGGAAGAATTCGCATAGTAGGATGCGTCCCGATGGTGTTGGCGGCTATTCTGGGCAAATGCCTCCTGGTTGTGCTGATGGGCTGATGATTGTGACAGCCATGAATTACCATGGCCATTAGTTGCATGGTTCCGATCATGGCCATGGCTCTGGTACCCCATACCAAGCGTGCTAAAGTCCGCTGTGCGCTCCATGGAGCAGTCGGTCGAGACTGATTCCTGTTGGTGGAGAGACGACGGATGTCGCTGAGCCTCTCGGGCCCATCGCTCAGCTGCCTGATTATAAGGCCCTTCATATGAGGTTTCCACTGCTTCGGGGTCCCATATCGGAAGACCATCGGGAGGATAAGCCTCTCCGGATGGCTGGCCATGGCCGTAAGATGCCAAGTTACCATTGATTCCCACGAGGGCCCAAGCAAAGACGGCAACATCTCTAATGGACTGCATAAGCTGGTCCATAGGAGGACCGCCAGCAGCTTGGACTCCGCTTCGCAGCGGCATGTTGTGAGGGGCCAATGGGGCTTGGAAATCGTGAACAGTTTCATGTGAATACTGGGGATAGACAGGTTGCTGTGCCCAAGGAGCAGCAAAAACACCATTGTCGAAGGTGAAAGGGACGGCAGGGGGGTTGACATTGGGAATCTGAGGCCTTGCTCTGCGGAGGATAACGGCAAGGCCGTCAGAGGTGCACGAAACGACGGCTTCCAACTCGACTGAAGGCGTCAGCTGCCTTGCCGGGCGGCTTCGTGGCCTTCGCGCTTGAGGAGTGTCGTCTTCGACCAAACGTGGAGACTGGGGAGTGGGGGGAGTCTGGTACCCGCCAGCTCGTGAGGTAGAGCCCAGAGCATTGGAGCTCGTAGTACGCGATTCACCCGATGCCTCATTGGAAGTAATGCCATCCTGCATTTCCACATCCGGTTCGGCCTTGATGGAGGGGCCTGCTGAACCTTGATGGGAATTGGAGTCGATATCCATGGCACCATCCAGCTTGACACCCCCTCCTTCGGAGTCGCTGGATCGGCGGCTATCGGCGCGTCGCTGTTGGCTTGGTGCCTGCAAGTTACTGCCAGAACCATTGCTGAGATGATGGTGTGGTTCCTCACTTCCATTACTCTCAACTACACCAATTGTCGACTCTTCATCGCCATTGCTCTCTTCGTCTTCGAAATCTTCTGGTCGACGTGGGTCTCTAGACCAAAAGCGCAAGTAAGCAATGGAATCGTTGGCCTTTGCGCTTTCAATACACTTGAGGGCATCGTCCAAGCAGCTTTCTCGAATGCACTCGTAGAAGCTCTTGTGCTGGACTTGATCCGCCGGGACCCCAAGAATGGATGCAATAGCATCAGTCGCAAACATGATTGTCAATGTTCTAGTGAACCGGTTCAGGATGAGAGCGGCTCGAGGTTCACGCTCTACAGGTGGCAGCCTAAACTTTGGAGACAGATGCTGCAACATGTGATATCGTGGGTCTCGAGGGGAACGCGAGAAGAGGCGCCGGACCTGAGGTGCGTCCAGAGCACGTCCTACGGTGAGTTAGCATATGAAACGGCGACGAGATGTATCAGAGGTAAGAGGTAAGTCTAAGCAAGAGAGCCTCGGGGACAACATACTCTCACTCTTGGAGTCACGCCTGTAAATACTAATACAAGCAAAAAGGATGTCGTGGACAATTGAGAAGCAGCATTCGCTGCTTACCCAACGGCCATCGCGAGAGCGAAGACGTGCATAGTGCAGAACGGCGGCCTTGTCCAGCAAGACGCCGCGACTATGGACGGATCGCGCATAAGGGACTTCTTCCGGGTGGAAGTAGTCAAAGGCAGATCTGCCAAGTACCTCCTGTGGAGAGTACCCAAGAATTTCAAAGATGGAATCGGACGCGTAAAGGATATTGGCATCCGGATGTAAATCTTGCGACGGGCTCGCGTTAGATGCAGTCTAGTAGAAGCTTTGATAGCAGAGAACTCACTATGTATAGTCAAGAAAGTATGCTCCATGAAGATGACGACGCAAGAGCAGCGAGCTCCGCAACGAATTGATCTGACAATGGACTTCTAGTTGATACTGAGATGTATGCAGAGCGTGTCCAGTGAATCTTGGCTAATACCAATGATCACTGGAGAGGCAATTCTTAGATGCTCGTCCAAGAACAGAGTTTCAAGGGAGTGCAACAAGGGACTCGACAGCGAATGAATCAAAGTCGAGCAGCAGAAGACGTGATGTAAGCGGGTTGAAGCTCTCCCACCATAGGTAAGTCTAGCGTACTAGCTTGGGATGGTGTCCTTTGGCGTCAACTGCCAAAGTGGACCTAGCTGGGAGCAGGGTGAGACTTGTGATCTAGAGAGGCGGGAAGTGGAAGATATTCTGCGATGACAGGAGCACGGACGTGGCAATGAAGGTCGAGACCAGAAAGTGGATGGCGCGAGTGCAGGGACGAGAAGTACAATGCTGGGAGGTGTTGAAGAAGAGGTGATTACTGATCTGGTGATACAGATCACGACTCTTGTAGGAAGCTGAGGTTGATGATAGGCAAAGCCAAATAGCAATTGGAGTCAGGCAAAGAGAAGCTCGGGAACTGAAATATCAACAAATTGTGTATGTCTCTCTATGGTGCCTAAGAGCACAGAGGAGAATCAAAGATAGAGTGAAATCGAGTTGCTGCTGCTGCTGCTGCTGAGAACAGAACATGTGCGGGCAGCATACGAGATATATAAAAACAAGAACCACAAAGACCTTATTGTTCGTCGATGTAAACCAGGGGTGGTGTGCGAATCACGTCTAGACGGCATGACCCGGAGCAATGAGCATCCGAGAATAGAGAACTCAACAGGCAAGTGATAGAAGAACAACTTGAGGTTGGAAAACAGGGAGTGAAAAGTGAAAAATGAGATTCTCTTCTGGGCTTGACCGGGGGTTGACAAGAGGTGGAAAGGGTTGGTTGTCCACGCTCGATGTCATAGCTGAGGGTTTAGTGCCTTCCTCTACCTAGTATTGTATGTACTGTACCCAGGTAGGTACTGTAGATTATTGCGTTTTACGGACTTGAACTGTTATTCAGTTCCCTGGGCAGTGCTAGACCGAAATGTTATCGTCAACGATAGATAGACATGAGAAAACGTTGTTGTCGACAAAATATCGTCACCCTCCGAGGACCATGGCATGGAGGTTGTGCATGCACCTGAGACAGGGTTGGTTACTTGCAAGGTATATGCCAACCCCATCACAGAAAGACTAAGGCTGAGAGGGACAAGAACTGCCACTTGCAGCGATGTTGAAGAAACCCCGAAGTTCGTCGGATGCACCGTTGACGGCGGATTTACCGTGCCTGTGCCTGTCTGTCTGTATGCATGCATGTACCGTACAGCAGGTAGGTACATACCAAGGTGCAGACTCGAAATGAGGCTGCAGTCCTGGAGGGTGGCCATCGTGTGTTACTGGGTTACGTCGTCTTGGAAAAAGCAAAAGAGGCTCAACGCCCTCCATCAATCAATGGCCGAGTTTTGAGGTTTCGACGCTGCAGGTCAACCTGTTATGTAACTCTACGGAGGAAACAAAGGAGGGAAGATGACAAGAACCTTGAGCTGAAAGGGAATGGCTTGCAGTTTTGATTGTTCTCATGACTCGAGGTCCGTGCCAACAGTTGATAGGTAGTTTGTCTTGCTGGGCATTTTCTCTGACTTTGACTTTGATAGCGGGGATGAGGAATGACGTTGAACAGGATGACGAGTGAAATCAAGGACTAGATACCAAAGAGGAATAGTTGTCAATCGCTGAAAGAGCGGCTCCACCCCCGATGTCGAAACTAGAGAGCTTAAACAAGGATCGAGCTTCTTGGGTTATCAATCGAGGAATGAGTGAATGAATGAGCTCTGTTGGTCCCTGAGAATTGAGAACTGATACAATACCCGTGTTAATTACCGGGCATGACTAGGTAGGGATTCCATCACGAATGCTGATTCCCATTGCACATGAACCTGATTTTCTATGTAGTTGCACAATTATTTGTTGCTTCATCTACATACATATGTATGTATGTATGTATGCACAGCCAGTCAGTTCATAGAATGGCAAGATCAAGGAACTGGTGCATCTGCATCTCTCACCGCATTCCTCCGCCTTGCAATGAATATGTACAAACAAACAAAATCAGCACAACTCTTGCATATGGCCAGAAGTCTTTGGTATTTTCTTTTTGTGTGCCGTACCACAGTACTGTGCGCCATGCCCCCATCCGGCTCAACATGCTGTGCCATTTGCGAGGGGATGCTTGCTTTGCTGACCCCAACAGCGTTATCCAGCGTTATCACACGGAGCAGCAGCAGTAATTGCTTTTGTGACCGCCTCGACAACCCTCTTGAAGTATGTGCATAGGTGTTTCTGGAGTTGTGCCATCCAAGACCCTTGTTCTGGTGGAGTGTAACTCAGACAAGGCCAGACGGGACCTGACGCCCGGGTGCTACTGTAGGGGCCGCAGCCCATTCTTCAAGCGCGGGATCTTGAGGTCGTCGGCTGACGGCGCCTTACCCGTTGCACAACCCCTCGAACAACTTGTAGATAGGTCGTTTCGCCCTTTCTCGGGCCAAGGGACCAGTGGGCAGATGATTTCGATTCTGGTCCTTCCTTTGACGGAGTAGTATGTACGGCTTGATACTGCAAGGCAGGTCTTGTGTCCCTTGCTAAAACAGACCAAATCTATCGGGAAGTTGTTGCGAGGACCCTTGAGGACCCTGGCCGACCTACAGTAGCAGCTGGAAAACTAGCCCAACGGCTGCGACGGTGGGTGGCTTGATGTGCTCAGTTTACAAGTCCCTGGCATTCATGATCGACAACTAAGAGTTGGATACTAAAGCTAGCGTAGCGAAGACTTGATTGGCATCCAAGTTCTACTGTGCCTTTGAAACTCTGGCCTTGGCCATGTACTATAGCCAAAGTTGCGTACGAAGGTTGAAAGTGTGCTTGCTAGAAGAGCTCTGTGTGACAATATGAATGTGGGTGTCGTGATTGGCGAGCATCATTCTGGCACCAGAGACATAGTTGAAAGAAGTCGACTTGGTATCTTCACAGCACTTGCTAAATCACTCTTTTCTCCCCAATGTCAGACAGAGCATCATGCATCAACGACATGCACAAGATCGACGACAGATACGAGACAGATACAAGATGATGCGGGTGTAATGAACAAGTGGTAACAAGACAACAGCCAGATTTGATGGGCTCTGCCTTGAACACCACATCTGGGCCTACCACGATCAGATCAAGCACTTGTTTGTACGATGTGGTGATGAGGCGGGTGAGTTTCTGTGCATGCCAAACACTCCGTGATTCCGAGGGATCTGGCCTGGGTACTGAGATTCGAGCTCACGACATTTGTCCTTGTGGTGCATCAGCGCTCTATCGAGCCATATAAGGATTGGATATCTGATCTCTTTGAGATGCACAGCCTCAGAGTTGTCTTACCTGCAATCAAACATTCCTCGATGCGAATCTGGCCTGATTATGACTTTATGCTGTTGCTCGCTCTACAGCAGAGACTTGATGCAAACTGAAATGCGTGAGAGCATCCAGAATCAAGCGGAATGATTGGTGATATGCAGTGCAATAAGATGTGTTGAAAAAACACGGGATTGTGCAGTCTGGCGGAAATGTTCCATGAAATGTGTATGTGGATTATATAATGTAGGAGTTGACATGACGATACAAATGAGGTTGATGTTGAGAATGTACATGAGGTGGTCACCGTTGTGACGTTAGCAACCAACCAATGACTTCCATTAGGAATCTTGCGCTTCACTCTCTTGGTTTTTGTAGAATCACGGACTGTTATCCGTTCATATTGTTCACATGAATCCAATAAGAACTTGAGGTCACCGACCTTGAAAGTCTGTCCGTACAGGTATGGTACAGTCCCACCAAAGCTACAGTGTATGTATGTTGGTACATACCTTAAATAATTGATCCAACCAAATGCTCAGCTTATGACTCCACTTTCTTCTCAAGTGCAGCGAGCATCATTCAACTCGACGCGCATCGTCTCGCGTCAACCCATTAATTATTACTACATATTTTCTTGATTAAACAAGTTGACGTGCAATTAACACAAGGGGGCCTCTTTATCGTCAATCTTGATCACATCCCAGAAAATCGTGATCTAGAGCAGAGCCCCAAACAAGGAACGACTTGAATCTTCCTGCGTGTTTCGGACGCCGCCGCTTTTAGTCTCTTCATCAAGGGTGTTCATTCGTTCATTTGGTCTTCAACCTCCCAACTTCACATCTCAGACAACGAGCCTCACAACATACAGGTGATCACCAAGTAATCCGTCCAATTTCTGCACGCCCAGAAGAATTAGAGGAGCTTCGCAGACTCCACACCCTCTCCACCCCCGTACACGATATATTTTCGAGCCCTCATGGTAGTGGACAAAGTGTAAGCTTTTACGGATACGACTACAGCAGCTGTTTCGCCTGGCAGCATGGCCATCGCCGATGACAATGCCTTTGAGCTTCCCAAGCTACGCTCCTCATTCGCACTAGAAGTAACTAAACCCATCCGTCCCTGTCTATTGAATTGTCGAATCTAACAAAATTCAATAGAATGATACAGAGTTGCTGGAGAACGACAACGTTGCTGGTATGGCCCCTTTTTCATTCTGTCAACGACTAGGTAATGTCTCGGTCTCTGACGCAAGGACTGTTGTCACTTCATTACAGAATTCTTTGACGTCAAGTTCTGCCCCTATCAGCCCCTAGATCAAGCCCCTGTCTTTGCAGCTATCAGCAAAAAGCATGTAAGTCGTCTCCCTTTGGCCTGTTCAGCAACCAAGAACAAATCCTCACACATGTCCAGGTGGTTATCTGCACCCTTTCTCAGACAGCTGATGCCCACCCATGCGAAATTCTCTCGGTGATCAGAGATGATGATGTAAGTATTGCTTAATGTACCGGATCTGCCCATTGAGCATCGCTAACACCGTCTAGGAGGAAGCTTCTGCTTGCTGTTGTACTTGGACAAAAGATCCCGCAACAGGAGCCCCCCTCCTTTGCACTGGTGGAGTCGATGCCAAAGTCAAGATCTATGATGTTGTGAACGGGAAACCGTACAGGGTAATATTCTATTCCAGGAAAATGCTGTGCAATGGTAGTTGCTAACTCTTGTTTGACTCTAGTGCCTCACTGGCCATGGAGGTGTTCGTTCACCTACTCCCATCTCGTAGTTGCTTGTACAGAGACTTATTCAAACCAGGATGTCAACGATTTGGCAACTTCGCCTGCAAACCCGTCTATCATCGCCTCGGCTTCGGGTGACACTAGCATTCGTGTCTGGAGTCTTGACCCCGTTCACGCCAACCGGCCCTGCTTGTTTATCCTCGCTGGTGAAGGCCATTCCTGGGATCTCCTCAGCCTGGTGAGTCTTACGTTCAGTTTTAGATACGTTTTGCTTCAACACTAACACCTTCTGATAGGCCTTTCATGATAATGGCCGCTACATCGTCTCGGCAGGGCATGATCAGATCATCAACTTAGTAATTATTGCCGCAAGTTTATACCGAACGTACTTGTCTAACTCATCATCAAAGTGGACGCTTCCTGACCTGCCTACCGAGGCCATCACCACCCCTACCCGTGTCCATTACCCTCACTTTTCGACATCGGCAATCCATAGCGGTATCATCGACTGGTAGGCTTCATATTCATCTAGAATTGTCTCAATGCTGAGTAAGAATAGTGTGGCATTCTATGGCGACTGTATTCTGTCCAGGGCATGCCATGACAACGTTATCGCGCTCTGGAGAATAGAGGGTTTCTCATCCTCAAATCCGCCTCCTCCCCAGAGTATAGCACCAGCAGCTCAGACTTCGGCTTCAGCCAAGAATGACGAGGCGAGCCGTCTCACACGTTCAGCTTTCGTTCCCACCATGTCACCGCAATGTCCAGCTCAGTATACAATGCTGCTCCAGTTCCATACTCCTAACTGTGGCCCACAGTTTTTTATGCGCTTCAAGCTGCATTTTGTACCGGACCAGCATCCAGTCTTGGCATTTTGTAATGCAGGCGGCAACGTTTTCTTTTGGGACCTTGAACGCTTGTTGGCATATCGGGAGTTCATGAAAACACTCAAAGACCCTAACAGGGACAGAAGCAAACCACTCCCCCACCCAAGTTGGATGAGGCCTGTGAAGGGTCGCCCTAAGACGGAATCTCATAAGGGCCGAAATGGGGGCGCCGAAAAGGATGCTCCAAGTGCTTTCCGAGCAGATGCGATCAGGTTAAGCGAAGAATTTGGTGACTATAACGCAGAAACCCTCGAGACCTGGGCGTCTAGGTATAGTACGGACGATCCTCATGAGCCGCTGAAGGCCCATAAGACAGAGTCCTCATCGGCAAACTTTGTGGGTCGACAGGCAGCATGGAGTCCCGGAGGAGAGTGGTGCGTTGTGGTGGGAAGCTCGAATCAAGCATTGATTCTCCAGCGCTGGGCCAACAAGGGATCGACGTCGAAGGCATCTGCCTCTGCCTCTGCCTCGGTACCTACGCCTGTCCCCGTCCAAAACGGCACGACTCAATGCCATCAAACCTAAAGACCCCGAATCGGAAGGTTTGGGTATAGAGATATAGAAGTATCTTCCTCAGCAATCCCTGATGGATTCAAAATGTTGAATGCAGCATTGTCCAATTCACCTCCATATGTGACAATCTTCTCCAAATGGTCTTTAGCCCTCTCCTGTTCCATCAACCTTGCCTTCTGCCCTTCTTGAGCCTGAAACTGTGAAACTGGGTTGATGGGAAGGACGAGATCTGCAATATAAAGCGAGGCCATTGCCCGTAATCGGAGATAATGTTGATTCCTCGAGTACGGCATATCCTGCATCAGCACATCCATCCTCTTAGTGATGTCCTTCATAATAGATAGTGCTTGGAGCCGTAACTCGTCCTTTTTCTGAACTGGCTTTACTTCGAGGCTTTCCGTGTCATCACTGGCAAAGCTATCATGGCCAAATGACTCACGGCGAGGGCCTTCGGGTTCGTGTGCTAGTCGATCTAGGGCCAGCACGTGTTCTGTGTGCGTATTGTAGATTTCACAGCTAAATAGAGCAATCCAAAAGTCCAAGGCCGAAACGATCTTGGGGTTCTTGTAGTCGTAAGGATGTTGCTGAATCAGGGTATCGAAGTAGGCCTTGACCTTGTTCATGTTGGCTGCACGACCCCATCGCTTTTTCGACGCTGGCTTCTTCTCATCCTGGTGCTCATCTTCTCCGGAACTCTCTTCACCCTCACGCATGATAATCTCGGCGCCAATGGCCCAGAGATCGTGATGCCGAAGATCAACGTCGAGACCAGATGATCGCAGCTGTAATAGGACACCATATGCACGAGACGCTTTGTTTATCTCTCCACTGTCGAGAAAGTAGTGAGTAGACTGCAGCAGCACGTCAAAATGTCCGCCTCGTTTGCGGCTCGTTGATTTTTTAGACTTTGGGCGCGCTGCTTCATCACCCTCTGTCTCTGGGTCCTCATCGGTCTCAGGTTCGACGGCAGAGGCTCCGAGACCGCGATGAGGAAAATCACGGATGTGCTGTGAAGGGTCCTCGTCTGTTTCTGAGAGGCCGGCGATGGCGAACTGGGCGACTACGCCGGGGGAGTGGCTGAGAGGGTTGGTGAAACTTTGGGGGAGGGAGCTTGGGAATTTATCATCTGTGATCTCTAGTAGTTTGCGCTTGTTTGATTTGCTCTGTTGCGAGAATGATGGCGGATCAAGTAGGGAATTCATTGTTGTGGTGAGGTGAGAGGTTGAAAGTCTTCGATTTGGCCCCACTGGTGTAGCTTGATACTAGGGATTAGTTATTGCAGATGTATGAATGAAACAAGCTGCAACTTTAATAATTGACCAGTATACCCAATGTACATAAAAAAAAAAGAACTGAGTTTAGCTTAGCGAACGGATTCCTAGATCGTGAGAATGCTGCAAGCCTTATGTAATAATAGGTACCTAGACGCCCAGCGCTGATATCATGACTTCACATCACGGCATACCAAACGTAAATAATTGTCAATCAAGCTCTCAGGATCATTTCTATTGACCCAATCGCAAAGCCCAGCATAATCATCGTATGTACATAACATAATATCCCCTCTACTTTTACAATTGCTTAGCCCTCAGCTGCTTTGTTCAAGTTCGGTCAAAGTATTTCCACTGGCCAGGGACAGGCTTCTCCTCGAGGTCCTCCCAGCTAGAAGGAGTTGTTAGTATGGCTCCAGACTTAACATACAGATCGTCGCAACTTACACCTTGGTCTTCTCCATAGTCTCAACTAGCTTGAGCTCGCCCTCGGCGACTTGGATAACCTCCTCGATGAGGCCAGCTCCGATCTTCTGCTCGAGCTCGTGGACCCTGTCGCACGAATTAGTCTGATGATCCCAATTGCATATATCCAGAGAGAACGCACTGGTCCGCGGTCATCTGTGGCTCATCCTCCCACTCAATCTTCTCATGGTCCTCGAGAGGCTTGCGCTCCGCCCAGGTAACCTGGTCCTCTCGCTCCTTCAACGTCCGGATACCCTCGTACTCAGGACCCTCATCCTCCTCGCCATTCCACTCCTCGACTCGGATATCTCCCACCTCGTGCTTTCGGCCCACTACGAAAATCTTGTCACCAAGCTTAACAGTATGAGCCTCGCTGCCGTCAACACGGCCGCTGGCAACACGGAACTGGGATGAGTTCTTGTTGACGAGGTCCTTGGCGCGGACGGCCCACTCGTTGTAGCCGGGGGGGACAATCTGCTCGACAAGAGACATGCGGTGCTTGGTCACGGCCTCGACGGATTGGCGGTACATAGAGGTCTCGGGGATGTTCTGGAGCTTGCTGAGGGTTGTACCGTACAGGTAGAGGAGGGTCGATCGGGGCGTAGCATGAGTCCAGAGACCGGTGAGGCCGGTGGGAGTACCGGCCTCCAGGTAGCGCGCAAACACACGAGCTGTCGGCCTCATCCTGTCGAGGTCAATTGCAATTGCTTCGTTGACTTGGAGGTTGATGAAATGGTCAGAGGAAATTGAATAGACCTCATTGGACTCTAGCCCCAGCAATGCCGATCTGGTCTGCACGTGTACGCTCACGTGACCCTCTATATCTCCCATCTAGGTCCCATGATGGACAAATGAACACATGTTCACGGAGAACTGGATAAAAGCGCATAAAATGTTGCTGTTGACTGCCACTAAATAAATTTAAGGCCATGTAGATATTTGTGAGACTTTATTTGGACCACAGGATTCCGTGGCTATCCCACCTCCTGTATCATGTATCATGCATCATACATCACTAGGATTGCTGCATTTTGGAGCTCGCCATAGACTTGCCAAGTCTTTTGCACATGTAAAGAAAAAAAAACCCTCAAATCTTGAGTTGCTTGATATCTCAATACCTGAATCAAGACGATATCGTATACCTTCCAGACATAAAACATGTGATCTTGAAGCAGGAAAACTGAAAAGGAAATACACAATACAGGTTGCGGTCGCTCATATCATGGACGTGAAGTCCGGCTCAGCATTTGTACACCGTAATCTTAAGCGACAGAGAATCCAATCACCCATCCGTTTGTCGCTGACTTAGGAAGATTCCTCACGGCTCTTTCGGTAAGCGGCCTAAAGCACAATATGTCAGCCCCTTTATCTGCCTTTTTAAAAACCAGAGGCACGACGCACTTCTTGCTCAGACTGGAGGCCCTCGATAACGGGGGCGAGCTCGGTGAGAATCTCATATGCCTTCTTGTGGTACTCAATCTGAGCAGAGACGAGCTCGGCAAGGTTGCGCAGGGGCTCAGGTGTATCAAGGACCTGGCGCGGTTAGTATGATCATGCTCGATGCTCATCATTTTTAGATATGAACTCACATTCTTCATGACACCGACAGCCTCCTCAGTCTGAGTGACGAACTCGTCCTCAGCCTTCTCGACCTCCTCCTGGGCCTCGGGGGTCAACTCTTGCTCCTCGTGGGGCTGCTCGCCCTGTGCGTGACCGCCGAGACGGAAAGTGGTACCCTTGGCGTGGGCCTTGACGGCATCAAGGGTGAGACGAGAGTTCTCAACGTTCTTGCGGGCGCGGGTGGCGAAAGTCAAGTTGGTGTTGAGGGTAGTGTTCCAGCCGGCGAGGAAGCGGCTCTGGATCTGGGCATCCTGGGCAAGACGGGCCTCACCAACACGCTCGCTGGCAAGCGCATACTTTTCCAGGGCCGTTGCGAGAGGGTCCTCGCCAGCGCCGGTGTGATGCTGGTGAAGGAGCTGACTGCTGGACAGACTGGCGCGGGCGACAGCATGGCTGAAAGTCTTTGGCTGGGGCTTGGCAGCGGGGGGAGCGACAAGGGCGGCCTGAGCTTCGGCGGTGGTTGTAGCAGAGGAGAGGAGGGTGACCTTTTCGCTGACGGTGCGGCCAAGGTCCTGGAAAGTCTCCTTGATGTTGGGGGGGTAGTCGTAGGCCTCGTTGGAGTATTGCGAGCTGGAAAAAGGATGTTAGATCATCGACACTGAGTGATGCCCGCAGACGGATATTCAATGGACTTACGTCACAGCAAGCATCTTCTGGTGGGCTTGCTTAAGGGCATCGACGCGCTTCTCGAGGTCGATGTAGTCAGGAGGGAGCTGGGTCTGCAGGCCACATGTCAGGATAACGGTTGCGCAATAGAGTGCAAAAGGACTCAACCCACCTTGTCCTCAGTCTGGCCGAACTGCTCCTTGGTATACTGAAAGGTGCGCGACGCAAATGGGGTAATAGAAGCCCCCAAGTTGCTATTTGAACGTTGTGAGCATTGTGTCAATTCAGAGGAAGAGCTTCGGCGAGCAGGATTGTGCAGCTCTGATATCTTGTGAACGCCAGGGGAGCGAGCACGTACGAGATGTTCTTGCCAAGGTTGGCTCCAAAGTTGCCGAAATCCATCTTGTCGGTTTGCTCGGATTAATTGGGTAACTGTGCGGTTCTTTGATACGAGGTCGATTGGAGATTTGTAGGAGTAGAAAAGGATGTTCCGTTGCGTCAGCCTAGATTAATGCAGAAGTACGGAGTAGGTGAGTTAGGTAGGTAGGTGTGGTTAGAGATATGGGAACGCTGTCAGAAGCGAAATCTCCACAGCAGCCCAGCCCGGCATTGTAGCTCTGGGCCTTGGGTTTTTCCCTTTTCCAGGGGCTAGAGGGGCTGCATGCTTGCTCCCCCTCCTTGCAGGACAGGACCTCCCCCTCTAGCCTCAATGCACAGGGCCCGGGCAGATTCACCTGCCTTCCAGTCTAGGCGAGTGTAGATCTGTAAGGTGGCCCTAGCTCTAGGTACATACTGGCACTGACACAAACTCCCTATAAACAGCCACACCTTGAGGTCACCGGGATCCGCCACTAATCATCAAATATGAACCCCATCAAGAACGATACATAGCTCTCTGCCTGGGATAAGCCATTATGATGACGAGTCCCTTTGCCGGGTAATACTGCGCAACATGAACTAGATACAGAGAACCGTGAAGCAAGACAAAGGGTATCTATCAATCAATTGGTGGTTCACACTGGATTCTGGCAGATATCCAATGGGTCTTCTCAAATTCCATGCGCATTACTCAGCCAATCACATTTTTGAACCCATCTGCACCTATTCAGCCCGCTTGGAAACCCCATCGCTCGTCACTTTCAACAATCAATCCAGGATGTGTTTATTATCTGCCCAAGAAGGCTCGACTCCCCTGCATACCGACTCATAATCTCGCAAGATGGGATTTTGGTTGTCCAAATTGGGTGTTGTCCAAAACATGGTCCAGTTGCATTTTGACAACTTGCTGGTTCCCAAAGATCGCTCAAAATACCACTTGTTGACGGGGTTGTCCTTTCGGCTTCTCCATGATACACCGTCAGGAAGACAACCCCGCACCATGGCGTTGAATACAATATCGGCGCAACCGCCGCTTCCTTGACTCTTCCTCAGAACGGCAAACTTGTCCAGATATGGAACGTAACGGCCTTGTTCGTACGCGTTCTGGTCATCCAAGCCCTCGGGTTTCTCCCATGTCAGGATAGCCCCTCCTTCATACTCTCCGGCGATAATGACACCGGCCAGGTTTTCGTTCACTCTGTTGAGATAGTCATCAACGTCCAATTTCCTGCCAAATGAGTCTTCAATCAAATGGACGAGTCGGGGAAGGTCGATGCACTTGTCGGTCAAGCGAAGTCTAGGACTCCCAGGTTTGGGTGGATGCCACGGGTTCTCGCGAGGATGCGGAAATATTCGAAGAGGCATGCCCTTTTTAAGCAGAGTCGAGCCTACTGATGCTCCCACGGCATGTTCCCTATCAGAATCGGTTGGGGCACGCATCCTAGGTAGCGACGATGAGAAGACAGGTTTATCTGTGAGAAGGTTGTGCAGCAGTGGGTTCTTATTCCGTCGAGTTGTAACCATACCACCGATCTCGAAGGGTGAATTGGATCCTGTCGCTTCGCTGGATCCAAAAGAGGTTCCTACAAGATTGGCCGCAGCATCAGGGGTAGTAATGAGAGCTGATGATGTATGTGGCAGCATCGCTAAAGCATCTTTAGCAAGAGCCAAGTTCGCAGCATGTGCAGTAATTGAGGCGCGGAGGTCCTTGTCATCCGCAAGAGGGGATCCATCCGGGCCCATGAGTTCTTTCAGAATGGGCTCGTATTCTTGCTGCAGGTTAATAAACCGGTGAGATGCACCGGGTCGGCCCGTCATTGGTGTTGCTCCAAGTGGATCAAGAAGAATGATTCTCTCAACAAGAGCCATAGGCTCGGGGGAAGCAACTTTGGTCTCACTAGAGGTGTCTGTGGTGCTGAACTGCAAACCTGTCAAGTATCTGGTAAGAGCCAGGACGATTTGATTCGAGTCAGCAGGCTGAGACGGCAGTGTCTCGTCTCGACTGACCACTGAAGGGATGACTGGCATCATGTGGTGGTGCAAGATGTGATTAATAAAGGTAGGATCCCCCACTCGGATATCGGTTGCCTGTGATGCACATTTCTGTCCAGGAGATTCTGAGTATGCAAACGCATTATTGACCACATGTGCACGATAGTCTCCAAAGCTATCAATAGCTTCGCAAAGACGGAATGCCTGATCTTGAAAAGTCATGCGAGATTCATCAATGCCACAATCAATGACAACCACGCTCAACAACCCAAGCTTGCGGAGTTGAGACAGCGTATTTGCTACTCCAGCAAGAGTTTCGGCATCAATCTCCTGAGGTACACGAAGCTTCATGATAGCAACGTGCGGGGGTTCCACGGTTTCGGCATCTGTTTCCTGCTGAGGGTCACCCTGGACGAACAGAGGCGCATCGGCGAGAGGCTTTCGATTCTTGCTAGTGTATTTCTGAAGGTAGCCTTTGGCATCACGCTTTGTTGCCGTGACCTCCAGGACGGAGACAATGAAGTCCTGATAATTAGTTAGACATGTTTTGTAGTACCTAGTATTCGATTGACATACTCTATCAATGGCTTTTTTCTTGGCAAGAGTTGTAGACGCCGACATGCGACGAGTGGCGCCTTTGCCGAGACATGATGGCGACGAAATATTATTACCGGTTTGTGTAGCAAAGCCGCGATGCCGGGATCGGACGGAGTTTGCAATACTTGTTGAAGCTCCTGTGAGGCGTGACTCCGGTGAGGCACAATGGCCATGCCGAGGTGCCGGCTTCAGTATGCGAGGCCAGCTCATGATGCCTGGTCAACAGTCGGCAGATATATAGAAAAGTTGAGTCTGTGTCTGAAAGCACCTCCCCCGGATGACCTGCGATTTATGAACTGAGGGCGGTCGTAGGGGGAGAAAGAATCAATGTTAACTGCAAAGCATCGCTGTGAAGAAAACGCATGAATGGGTGCAGCTGTGAAAGTACCTTGTCCTCCGTGAGTCAAAATTCAGCTAGACAAATCGGCATTTAAGTTATCAGATGGCCGGGTACCTACCGACTAGTACATATGGATAGTGGATGTGTATCAAGTTTTTGCAAGGCTCCATGTGGGCGATAAGCCGATAAGCCCCAGATTCGATGCCGATGTCGCTAGCGATGACGATGCATACCTAGGTACCAGGTACCGATTGAGGCTGATTCGGATAAGACGATGGACTGGAAGGAATACAGAATTAATACACTGAGATTTTCATATTCAACTCCAAGAAATGGCTCTATCACCAAAGAACCAGGGCTACTTGGAAGTAACACATCAGACTTGTTTCCAATCCCGTCCCGAATATCCTATCAGTTCACTATATGACAGAGACCTCAAAATACCTACTTTCAAAGGGTATTGTGTTCAATCAAGGTCAACACGCAGTCTCCTTAGTATGTGCTCCGCTAGACAACATAGAGGCAAGTCTAATCAACAAGAACTTGAGATACATCCAACTGGAAGGCATTTGTAAAATGTAGTCGTTGACCGTTTACAGGAAGCCAGACTCTACAAATATGCACAAACGATGAATTTTCATCAATGTATATGATAATATTACAGCATGATCTTCTTGGTTAAAAATCGAGACAATGAAACTGATATCGCATATATTACCGTTCGAGGTAAGGCTTCGGTGGCATCCATCAACAAGCTATATCGACCTCGACCCAACTGCAGTTTACGGCGACCCAAATCCGGTCTATTATTCCCGCATAGGTCTGTTGGCTCTGTTACATGAAAGGTTCGTGAGCAGAATAGATTCATTTATTGCAAATTTTACTCAAGTTGCTGTTTGTCTCAAGCTTGGACGGACCAATTGACGAGTCTGCATCTTACATCAACCACGACCTACCTCATCATAATGGCTCCCACACTACTATGGATTGGCCTTTGAAACATGGTAAGGATGAGTCCGAGTAAGCTTCTTTGCGAGATATACAACAGATAGTCTGACAAGAGTAGGGTATGAGCAAGAATATTGTTGAAGAAGTCAATTTGGATGGTCCCCTGCTCTTATACAACCGTTCAACTCGGAGGGCCACTGACTTCAGTACAAAACCCTGCAGGAAAGACTGGAGTCATTGAGTCTCTCGGTGGCGGCGTTTTGAGAGCGGATGTTATCTTCTCCTGTATTGCCAATGATGAAGCTGTCCTGAATACCTACAAGACAATCCTCGGGGGAGATATCAAAGGCAAGCTCTTCATTGAAAGCTCAACCATCCACCCAGACACAACTGAAGCCCTCGCAAAGAATGTTCTAGCCAAAGGCGCCGAGTTCGTCGCTGCGCCTGTATTCGGTGCTCCGCAGATGGCCGAGGCTGGACTGCTCGTTGGTGTGCTCGCGGACCTACTGCCAGCGTCGCGGAGGCAAAGCCATGGTTCAAGGGCGTGATGTCGAGTAAGGATATTAATCTTTTAGATAAGCCATACAGCAAGGCTTGGATTGTAAAGGTTCTTGGAAACACATTCGTCCTGAAGATGGGTGAACAGCTCGCTGAAGCACATGTCGTGGCGGAAAAGACAGACCTAGGCACTGAGGCTATTCACCAAATTGCCGATTCTATCTTTGGCGGAGCTTATGCCGATTACAGTCAGCGTATTCTCACAGGAGATTTCTATAATAGCGGTGAGCCTTTCTTTTCAATTAAACTGGCGAGGAAGGATGCTGGGCCCTAAGCTTGGCTGAGTCTGTTGGTGTGATGCTTCGAACTGTTGAGGCTGCTGATGCGCATTTGAGAATGGCTTATGATTATATGGGGTCTTCAACTGATATGGCTGGAAGCTACGGAGCGGTTCGAAAGGAGTCTGGTCTAAAATACGAAAATGATGTTTAAAAACAATGGTTCGTAGCATTCAACAATTCAAGTATATTCAAAACGAAGACCAGATGAGTATGTATGTACACATAAAAAGCCGATCCAACAACTTTGGCCAGTTTTGTCAGTTCCCCCTCAAATCATAATTTCCGATTATTATTACAGCTCTGAAAACTTATATTCACTAATAGTAAATATATCTATATATACCCGATCAGGTAACTAAACATGATTTAACTGAATATTGTTATCACTGCTAGAACTCTAGGGTAGCCATGATTCCCGCTGACTCAGCTCGGACCTCCTGTTGCTATTCGGTGATGCAACCAATCCAGCAACAAGCTCTCAATCATCAAAGACATCAACCATCAAACAAGCTCCTATATCCCGACCGCAACTCGAACCCGCTATCGCACGCATTTCTCCAAACGAACCTCTCCTGCCGGCGGGACCAGACTCGAAACACAACCTCAATCATGGCTCAAGGGTGCGCAACGACACCCTTCTTTGGCTAACGACGCGTGTAAGGGCTAACGAAAGCGCAGATACGCCGTCTTCGTCGGCCTCATTGTTATCGCGGCCCTATGCGTGGCATCGTGGTTCTTTGCTCCCAAGGGCGAAAACCAAGTGTCAGTTCCTCTTCTCCGTCGATGCGATTGTAATAGTGTTGCTGACCTCCCATCTTACAGACTCTGGCGATCCTCTGCTATCCTGGCCATCGTGAGCTGCTACCTCATGTGGGCGATTACGTTCCTCGCCCAACTTCACCCCCTTATTGCGCCGCGAAAAAGCGGCATCCGAGAAGAGTATCTTGGATCCGAACACTAAACACCTACACATGATATGCGTTATGGAGGAGGTGGGTGGTCGGAGGCGACGGTTGTTGCGAGGACCTGGCTGTAATTTTACATTGTTGGACTTTTGACGCTTATACTGGTATTGCTATTTTATTACATACGGAGTTGGAACATCTGTTATACCAAGCCATAGACGCACTTTGCAGATCATCGTCTTCTCTTCGTCCCAGAGTGATTATGTGGCTACAGTGGGTTGCTCTATCCGACGGCGAGGCGGCCTGCCCATTCCCTCGCATACATCAATAATGCCCAGAGTGCCTTGCCGTCTGCTGCCACGCCGCTTTCACCTATCGAATCAACATCGGCAAGGCCAGCAGCGAGCCACACGGCTCGACCGACCACCCAGCGTGATGCTGCACCTGCGATGGCGAGTAGGCATGCCGTGACATAATTGCAATCAAGAAGGATGCGTAGGGCTTCGACATTGTTGGCCACGACGGCCCAACCAAGTGAACGAGCTGAGGCGGGGACGTCATAGTCCCAAATCACCATGAGGATGGGGAATAGCTTGGTGGAGGATGATACCAGGAGAGCTGTAGATACCGAATTGGGCCTCGTGTATTGAGGGAGGATGCCCAGGAGGTTGAGAGGAGAGAAGGCGGATGATGTGAGGAAGCGTATGCTCACATGAAAAGCTGCCGTTGAGAGAGCGCAAAATATGACTTCAGTCAGAGTTAGTTTGTAGTCAGTTGGAGTACGTTTCTAGAAAATGTCTTACGGAAGAATATATATTGGAGGACAATCGGTTGCCGGGCTAGTTTTCCAAGATTGCTTGCCCCTGGTATTGCATCTGGTACTGTTTGCTTCTCTAACCGTGCCCAAGTCAGGTACACATCGAAGAGAAGAAGCAGGATGCCTAAACGGACAATTGAAGGCTAAGAAGCTATCAGTAAGATTCAGGTACTGCTCATGCATCTTCACAACTTACATCTAAGCGATCATCATCCCGCATCAGGGTATTGTATAACAAATGTCGATAAACCTGCATCCTTTAGCACCCCGAGATTTATGTAAGGAATAACGAAAAGCATACCTGAGGTTTTATAAGGACCAAATCGATAAATAGCACAATAAAGTCATGTTCGACATACTTATCGCAGAAGCGGCCACAGTTGCGACATACAGTAAGTCGAATATTGTGTCCGCTGGCCTTATCTCCTGCGCCAGAGTATGCCGTCCAGAGTGTCTTGACAGGATGTCTGCATTCAATGCAGATGGGCATATTTGCCGTTGTACGCGATCTTCTATAGGGGCTGACAACAAGTCAGTGATTTGAAGTGGGTGTAGTCTGGCTAATAGTACATGGCCAGTTATGGGTAGCAAAGTCGTGGTGTTGGAAAGCCACGCGGTTTAAACTAGCTCGGGAATGACATGGGGATAACGGCCAACTCCAAAGCCGGGGTCTAAGTACATACCTCCAAGAGCAGGATGCCCTAGTTTCATGTCTACGATAGTTTCGACTCTATCTACTCTACAAAGCCCTGTTGTTTTGCAGTTATAGAAGAGCAACCTTCGTAGAAACAGTCATATCGCAGCACAGTCCTAGGTACTAAATTAGGTAGGTACCTACCTAAAATACACTGTAACTTTCCGCGTTGGAGCCCGTATAAATTGCATCTGTAGTTCCCTCCACATTTCTTTCCTCACAAACCAACTGTTCTTTTCACCTGACCTACCTATGATGAGCACTTGGTATCAGAGAGCACTTCCTGCGGTTTGCCTACTACACTTGAACATGATGCATCTGTGAACTGAGGTCATGAAATGGTGGACCTCCCAAGCAGTCGGCAAGTATCGATATCGGAGTCACATATCTGGATCAGCCACTGTTTTCCAGCCAGACAAGAAAACAATACACGTATGGTCGAATCAAGTTACTCAGCGCAGTCACCATTATCCGGGGATAATGAAGGCATCCAGACTAGCAAAACCAACCATATTATAACCTGCTATAAACTCAGATACACCTATCTCATGTAGGGCCTTACTTGAAGGCCAACATCACTCGAGTTCTGACCAGATCAGTTCTGTAAAAGTTTTGTACATAACCTAGCGCAACCAACATAAATTTTCATCAATTCATGCTAGGACTAAACTGAGAGAAATTCCAAATGCCTATATATATTTAGATATGTACTAAAACTCATTATAGGTTTTAGAAGCACCTCAAAAGCTCTTCAAACTTTGCTGTAACTTATGCAGTACCAAGTATCCTGAAGAATTGCGAATGCCTCCCAACGCCTCGCAGCTTAAGACCAGCCTCAACATGCAGTCCTCCAACAACAAACGCCTGCTTATCTTTCTTGACCCAACCCAAGCATTTCTTTCCTTCTACATGGTTTTTAGCAATGGATCCCTGCGTCCAAGTCCTGTGGTCTCTAATCATCTTTACCACCCTTTGCCACCACCCGTCCTCGGACGCCTCCCTCGCCTTCGCTTCGACTGCTGCTCTTGATCTGAAGCGACTCCATCAGGCCAGTCGGTGCTGCGGCTGAAGGTCGTCCATCATCGCTGCCGGTATCTGTCAATTCTATCAGATCGCCGTTGCGTTCGGGCCTGTTGCCTTCAGGCATCCCGCGTATCCTATCCAGTTGCGAGCTTGACTTGCGTGAAAGAGCACCCCTCAGCCAGGTCTCTACAGCTGCAGCCGCCTTGTCTAACCCATTGCCCTGCTGCTGCGTTGAGCTAGTATCTCGTCCCTCCCCGGATGAGTTTTCAACTAAGCTCGACGATTCTCCTGATTTGAAACCAAAATGGGCGGTTTCCGAACCCATGATAGACATGGAGGGAACCCCCTCTAAAGTGAGCCCAGGCAAATGTTTTTTCGTCCATGTAGTGAGGTAGTCTCTATCTGGCCCAGGGGCCCGTGTACTCATGCCCATGGAACCAACACCTCCAGGTCGGCGCATCCAAGCAGGCAAAGCTTCGCCACCGTCGCTGATCGCACCTCGTCCTGGGCTTGACATAACGGTGCCTGAAAGCTGGGGCCGGTGACCAAGTGAGCTCTGGCGGCGAGATGATGTACCCGCAGATCCAGGAGGGTTACTATATAAATCAAGGCTCTGCCTCGGCGTCGAAAATGTTGAGACAGTCCTAATGCTCTTCTTTCGTCGAGGTGGGAAGTAACCCATAGCATTCCTCGCAACCCGTGCAATCTCTACAGGTTGTGAGAAGTTGTCGATTTTCACCCATCGGACATGTGTCCATGGTTTCTCTTCTTCAGTTGATTGAGTGGCTGATGACGCTCCGTTAGCTGGCCGGCTGAAGAAGTCATCGTGAGGGGCCGATGTGTTTTCTTCAGCAGCCGGTGTTGGCGCAAGTAAGTCAACACCATGTGTGTTTTGCCAGGAGGGGGGATCGCATGGACGTCCTCTCACATCGCAGGCATCAACTGGAATTGTGAGCCATTTGCGCACCTGAATGCTATCTCGGGTCCAGAGTCCATTGGCTTTTCTGAAAGCATCCTCGCGACACTGATACCTCAAGATCAAGCCTGCGTACGTATCGCTGGGTTCTACCTTGTGGATGTAGACCATATATTCTTGAAGCTCAGGCTGCTGCTCGGGGACAGATTCGTCGGAGTTGCGGCGTTTATGTTTCCCACTGACGTCTAATCCTCCATTGACACCATCATGGCTCTCCAGCACCATGGCCCTTCTCGCAGCCTTCAAAGCAGATTCACGTTCTGCCTGTGAGCCAGCGCCCACATCGTTCAGGTTCGGCCCCTTGGGAGGAGCGGGACCCCAAGAAACACCTGTCTTCTTCGAACTACCAGTGCTGGAAAAGTCCCTACCCCAGGTCCCAGGTCGAGAGCCCGCTCGATTGTGGGACTGAGACCTCCTAGCCTCGCCATTATCGCCCGATATAAGAGAAGAGGTGAACCCCTGAATCGACGCCCAGCTTTGCGTCAGCGAATCGTTAAAGAAGTTGGTCAGATTGGCTGCGCTGTTGGTACGGTGAGGGCTGGCTGTACCCCACTCTGAGGGTAGAGGACTCGCGGAGCGGCTGTTGGAAGGGCTGAAAGCTGTTAAGAGACCGTAGCTCCGCGCAGGAGATGGAGAAGCAGCGGTGTTATGGACATTGACGTTGCGGCCACGGCGGGAGCGGCTCGCTTCGCGGGAGGTAGCGGTGTCACTATCGTCGTCGAGGGTACTAGCAAGACGTCGATTTCGTGGACGGACAGAGGTGGCATCCGAGTTGTTGGTAGGCGCCAGGGCCGACGAAGTCCGGTTCGGCGAGGGCCGCGCAGAGCGTCTGGGTTCGGTCATGATAGTCGCCGACTCGGCGACGATATATGGTTTCGAGTCGTGCAGGTGCAGCTTTGCATCAGTGCGTGGCACTTATGGCACAGCTACCAAGGCCGTATTCGCAGTCATCCAGCCGGGAGAGAAAAACCTATTGTGTATCAAGGAGATGGTAAGGGTCGAGGAGGCGAGATAACGACGAGGAGATGGATGGAGAATGGGAGGGCCTGTGGGATCCCCGATCGCTAACGGACGATGAGTAAGATCGATCTGAGCCAATTCTCTTGATGTTTCAATATCGAATATGACCATGCCCTGCCCTGGTATAATCGAAATGGGCAATTGTTTTGAGCAGTCGTGGTTTGGAAATGTTTTATCGTGGGATATGATCGAGGTGCTCGTTCTTGAGACAAGGTTGCTTCGGCTGACCCGCCAAAGCCTACGTAGTAGGTTGATACAGGTAAGGTAGCTGTACCGAAGGTAATGCCAGATAGGGAGTACTTAGTACGTTACCTTAAGTAATGGGCCCCAGGGGGTTGGTACCTTGCCTTACATGGCTTGGAGTATAAATGATGAAAGCGGCATCGACTTGACTCGATAAAAATAAGGTCAGATCCGTCATTCCATCCATTCCAGTGCGAGCTTCTTCATCGCAAGTGACATTCATTTTACACGTCGTTGTTCAGAACCACACGATGACGACGAGCACCAGTCCTCATATGCATAACAAAGGAACCCTTCAAATTTAATAACGACTCAGTATCAAGGTAAGTACTCAGTACTCAGTTTAGCTGGGGCCGCGTGGAGGATACTTGGTCCACGTCTGCATTTATACACTTTAGATTGGTTGTTGTGTCTTGCTTAGCGTAGGTCACTGAATAATAACCCCACTAAGCAACTGGCCCCTGAGAGCCAAGAACTGCCCCCCCGAGTCTCCTGAAAACCCTTCTAGAAGACTGCCCGCCCGCGTCAATTTACATGGACAGAGGAAGCCGGTGGTGGCACTGCACCTTATTTCTCATGGAAGTGCTGTTAATCTTTGACGAAAATTAGTTTCTTCAACCATAACATTCCTTTATGGTTAAGTGCTCCTCTTGATTCTATCTTCTTCCTCACAGGGTCCCAATAACTGGGTAAAATCTCCCATCCGTACCATTTATCTACCTAGGTAGGTAGGTAGGTAGGTAGTCAAGCATCCAGAAGACCTCCCACACAATCATCACCAAGCACAAATCATTCTTCTTCTTTTATTCATAAAGAGCCTATTTATATGGCGGGGTATTCCGCTGATGATCTTGGTACCAAAGGGCAAACGTAACAACTGACATCTCCTTTGATTGCTGACTTCGAATGACGGGGTTATGTCTTTGCAAGGCTTTGTCTCAGAGGAATGACGTCAAAACCCGTTTCCTGGCTCAAGACCCTCAGTCTTGCTCCAAAGGGTTGTTAGAGACAGGGTGAGACATGGTCAGCTGTTTAACCACCCAGCCATATCACCAGGTGGAACAAATCGCTGTACAGATTAACCCATCCATAACTTTGACTTGTTGAAAGAGCCACAAGCTCAGTGCTGTTGGTCACAATCGATAGTGACATCCAGTATTGGGGGTCCCTCTTGACGTTAATCCATGTCCGTTTAGGTCTTTCAGCCGAGGGGCATGTCGAGGTTGATATGATTGGGATCGGTTCCGTTGATACCAAAGAATTGGAACCTGAGACACAATATTAGCCAATACTGTATGAACACAGCACACCACGATACTTACCAATCTTCAACATTCAATGTTGTCGGGACCGCTTGGCCTTGCCCTGATCCGGTGCTCCAGCTATCAGGACTCTGCCCCTCCGGCATGTTCGAATCAAGGTTTGGTTGCCACATGTTGGAATGACCCTGGAAGCCTTGAGGCATCATCCCGTTCCCTCGATGTTGATACTGTCCGGCTTGTGGATTATGCATCCCACTCTGCCCGTTATTCGGCGGCACTGAACCCATAGCACTATGATCCAGGTTGGTGTGTGTTTGCGTTGGTGACAGGTTAGGGAAAGTTGGCATGGAAGCACTGTCTGGGAATAATTGATCTGGTTGGAAATTTTCCCAGAGAGATTGTGACAAGTTCGGAGAGTTTCTCGTCACGAGATAGAGATCCGGAGGTGTGGGCGGTACGGAGAATGATGGGTTGAAGGGCGTTGCTGGTCGAGTTTGCGGGCGTGAGTTTGTTCCTCCCATGAATGTGTCTGCTGCGTTCTGTCGTGCGTTGGGTGATGTGACTGGTGGCGGCTGCATCGAGCTTCCTGATTCCACCTTGATAGCGCTTGGTGTCTGAGGCCGTGACCTTTCATACGATTCTTGAGGTTGAGGTGTGGTTGTACCAAAGTCGATGGCCATCTCATCGTACTTTCGTTTCGGGGCTTCGGCCTGTCGATTTTGTTGTTGTTCCAAATGTGAAAGGCTTTGGCGCAAATTTCGGTGTCGCTTGCCCTCAGCTCTCTGTAATCGCTCTTCCAACACCTTATTACCCATGATGGATTCAAAGAGAGCATAGACCATCTTGCCAACAAGCCAAACTCGTGAGATTTCCTTCATGGCCGACATGCAGCTGCGCAATCTGTCCTGTGTCACCTGCTGGATCGATGGCACTGGTGATTTCATCTGATAAACGTGCATGATGAGTGCAGAAAACAAACTATACACGACAAAGGCTGGACAGTATCGTAACTGATCGTGCGCGGCGAGGTTTTCGACAATCGAGGTGATCATAGCTGCGGCCTGAAAAGCAATATTGCGAGAGGGATAAGGCGAGGAATCGGGTAATCGTGATGAGCCACCTGGTGGCATATGCGCTCGATGCAGGAGACATAGTGTTGTATAATAGTTTGAGTGTAGAAGGGCGGACCAGAAATGATGGCGAGGCATCTCCCAATAGACAATTTTGGGACAGTTCTGCAGCCAGTCGGCCAAAGCCATGTCGCTATGTGTGAGGTCGATAGCGTTTCGTTGTCGTCCTTTGGATGCGACTGAGTACTGTTGTGATAAGACCAAGCCCATAATCTCGCATAATTTGACATATTCGAGGAAAAACTGAACATGGATGGGATCAGGTGGATATTCGCTGACTCGATCTGCCTCATCCTCGATAAAGTCGTCTTCAGTTAGCATCTCAACGTCCGCATCGTCGAGGTTGATATGTACTGGTCGACCCAAAGCAACCGCCACTGAACGATCGCGAGTGAAAAGAGACCACCATATACGCTTCCACAGTCTCTTGTCTGCCCGGCTTAGTTGCGATTGCTCAACAGACCGATGCATGCCCGAGCCTTGCGCGACAATTGTTGCCACCCGAGTCCAATAAAAGACATTTTTAGTGACGTCTTCTGGCCCTTCCCAATACCAACCCATCAAGAGGAGCGATTGAACAATTGTCACCCGATCATCTTCATAGTTGGCATCGTATAGGGCCTTGGCGCGTTTGTAGAAGGTGAGAGCGGCAGGAGTCGTCGAACCGTTGGCATCCATCAACTGGGGATTATTGCAGGCCCGGGTACCTGCGAGAAGGACAGACTGAAGAAGTAGTAACGATGGAGGATTCTTAGGGTCTCGATACTGTCGCATAAATCGGGTGCGATTAATAACAGGTACAATGGGATGAACCCATTTAAAGTAGGCGTCAATAAGCTCGTCGCATAGTGATCGTGGAGGCAGCAAGAATGCCCCTCTTTGATGCAGGATATCAATTTCGACGTTGTCAAGTTCGGTGAGTCGGGCTCGAGAGCCGCGTACATTCTCAGGTAATGGGTAGTGCACAACATCTGCTGAGCCTTGACGATCGTGAACAAGAAGAGTGAGGTTTGAGGATTCGCCGAGGTATGCGACTCGACCAGCTTCGGTAATGGGAGCGCGTGTGAACTTGGGTTTCATAACAATGTCGAGGTAGGTCCCATTGTCAACCTCCTCTTTACGTGCCTGAGCTTCTGTCCAGGTGGTAGCAGGTGTGCCATTATTAGAGTGATATATCGAGGGAGCTCGTGGGGTGAGTGAGGAAGTGCTCGAAGGAGCCGCGGGTCGCGGTGAAGGGTCTTCGGTGCCATCGCCTCGGTCGCTAGATGGTGAGAAGACTTTGATCAGCGATGAAGATCGAGATGCGCAGAGGGCGCATTCCCATACCTGTCGGAGTCTTTGTTGGTTTGGCTGCCAGAGCCCTGCGTCTTTTTGCGCTTCGGATTCGGGATACGACATTCAATTTGGAAGGCAACGCAATTGGTGCAGGGCACGCCGAGGCTTGCGGCGTCACATCGAACCTGCAAACATGAGAGTTAATATTGCCGTTGGTGGTGAAGTCGAGGACCAATGGAATTCGGGTTGTTACAAAAAGAGAGGATTTACCTTTCTGGCGTGGCAAGTCTGTTTAAGTATTGATTAGCATCACAGTCTCAGTCATTTGTCCGGGAAATAAATCAGATCAGCAGCAGAGCTGTTGGCCAACGTCACGGTGAAGAATCATGATGAAGTGGGCTGGTGCCGCCAATGCCTCGGCTCATGTTGAGGGGGCAGGCTCTCATGGGTGTCCAGGTAGGTTCGGGCAAAAGACTTAAAAGGTGCTTACCTCGCATGCACGCGATGCTCGTTGTCTTGTAAAAAACGAGTTCAGCACTTGCACTTGCACTTCCATATCCATATCCAGACCGGACCGGAGACTCACCTTCGGAAACTCACCCCGCCTGCGGATGTCGATGTCGAGGTGCTGGGAGCGGGCGGAGCTGGCGCCGACGATATCTGCGACTCTCCTTGCTGCTGCTGCTGCTGGTGAGGTTGTGGTTGCGCCTGCGGCGTGCCGCTGCCTGACGACATGTCCACGTCCATGGAATCGGAAAAGTTGGCGGCAATAAATCGAAGCGGAAACGATCGAGAAACGTCAAGGTCGGTTTCGAAGAGGGGAAGGTCAAACAAGTTGAGAAGGCAGGCAGGTTAAAGTAGAATGGAAAGTAACGTCAAGGCGCGCGGCAAGGGCAGGTACAGTACCAGTCAACGAACGCCAGCCGGGAAAGCCAGGCAATGGAAGAGAAGCACTGACACCAGCACACAGACACCAGAATATGTACTCTATGTACAGTACCACTTAGCGCCCTCGGGTTGGAGCGAGCTCGCCACACCAAAACGGCAGGTCTGAAGATCTTTGGATCTAGCAGAATGGATGAAATGAAACCCCCGGGCCAGCTAGGTGCATATGCTGACTGGGCCCCTTGAGACCTCGACTGCAGCCTCGAGTCTTGGTTTTGTTTCGAGTCAGACCAAAAGAAAAGTGACGAGTGTTCTCGGTGTGTGTCGTCTGTGACACCGCCAAGTCGCAACAGCAAGCAGGACTCCTAATGGTAAGCAGACGACGGATAGGTCGGTGTTGAAATCTGCTGTAGCAAGGGACTCCCGTCTACATACAGTTAGTTAGCTTGACAGCTCCATACAAGCAATGGAATGGAACCGGCCGAAGCGTTAGCGGCGGGAGCGGGGATATATCCATACGTAAATTAGAGATCTCCCGGTTTCGAAAGCTGCGAGTAGGCATGTATGTAAGGATAGAGATGGGGGGGAAATATCTTTCCAGGTAGATGGGGAGTGAAGGGTTTAGATGCATTTGATTCTGCAGGCAATGACAAAGCAATACACACCTACAGGACTAGGACAACTAACCAATAGGTAGTCCGAATGTATTAGAAGTACATAGTTTCAAAAAGAAAGGCAAGGAGAAGAATAGCGGGATAATCGGGGGTGCGCGGACTCCTCCAGATCCCCAACTACCTACCTTACTGTGGTTCATGGGTGGCCTGTAACGTCGGAGATGGTGGACGACACGGGCCCCGTCTTCCGGCGCAAACAGAGCGTAGACTCGGCGCTCGGTTCAGTTGAAGAGGGTCCACAGGCGTATGATGGATTCTAGGAACTTGTTCCGCCGCCCATGTCAGTTGCTGATTGATGCCATATCGAGCACAATCTCCGAGCAAACATGATGAAGCCAGTTAAATAGGTGAAGGTGAGCAGGGCCTGTTGCTCAACGCTTTCTGAACACGACACAGCTAAGGCCTGGAATTGATACACGCAGGGGACACTGCCTTCATGTGAAAGTTGCTACCATTATGGACGCATATCCAACTGACGCCTAAAATAACCATTATCCGGAGATGCGGCGTATGCGCGTGACCCGCCTGTCGAAGCGCGTGCCTGCGTTGAAGATGCAGTCTGTTAATTGTCTGTCTCCTAAAAGGAACTTGTGCATGAAATGAGGTCCCAATAAATTGATCGACATATTATAAAAAATATTGTCGTCATGGTTGGTGGTTCATGACATGTGAGGGCTTTGAAAGTGATGGCGGCGGCCCAAGTTCCCGAACAAGTTTGGTCGAAACAGGCCATGTTCCGTAAAAACCTGGGGAAGTAAAGGCTGCTAGGTGTCGAGGAACTGAGTTTTCCATTAATTAGGTAGCTTACATACATAGATTACTGTCAGAGATATATATAGGTATAGTCAGTCAATGGAGACATGCTGACAGGCCTCAAACCAATATAACGTTTGTCCAAAGAGAACGACATTGGCTCAATAGAGAAACACATTCAAGACACTGACTTTGTTTCTAGAGATCTTCGTCAACGCAGGACAACATCCTTTCCTCAGGCTGAACTTTTCACATGCTAATCCATCCGGTCCTTTCATCCCCTTTACAGTGAGGCCCCCGCAAATTCCGGTCCACACCTCCGGGCTTCCGAATCCGTCCCCCAGATTCAACTCGGTGGCCCTTGTTTATTCGTCCTGATCTCGGGATGCGTAGTTGGACAGAATACTGTACATACATATCGCCAAGACATAATCGAGGCCATTAGATGCAACCCTCTCATGACCTGATCACCCTGGATTCCGGGCATCTTCCGGCAGGCTTCTCCTTCAGCCCTATCCAGCTCGATGCTCCGCCCCTGTCATCTATCACATGGCTCGTCTTCATGTTTCGATCTTTATGTCACCTCATCAGCCAGGTTGTCGGCATTTGTATCAAATTCGTTGCGAAATCATCATCTATTGTACATTGTTCTATCTTTGACAGGACGTATTCTATAGACATCTACTCTGCACGTAGCGTCGAGGAAATCTTGCCGTTCGTCTTAGGCTTGGCACCGTTTGTCGTCACTGGTTCCTCATGCTCAACCTCAATGCCAGCAATGAATGCTGCACTCACCAGCTCGAGTGCCGCGACAAAAACACACAAGAAACTGGCAATAGCAAAGTGAGTGATGGTTGAACCAATCTCCAGCCATGAACCCTCATCTTTGACAACCCAGAAGAAGTAGAGCGTCAAAAAGTCGCTTGCTGTGAGGACAACCATGAAAAGAGCAGATGGCGCCACACCCAATCTCTTGTTGAGCACTCCCAAGTTGGCTGAAATTAGGAAAAACGGAATGATAATCTTGAGAATCAGCAATGCACCCTGTGAGAAAGGATCGAACACAGGGATAAGTCTGGATACGCTTTCCAGGCTGAACGATGAGATGGAGGCAATATTGCCTGTGCTGAAGAAGGCTGACTGAAGTAGGATCATGAAGAAGAGTGCTATCCGCGCATCCGAGAGAGACAACGGCCTGAAAGTGCCCAATTCACGTTTCTGCTGTTCAGTGACAGCTGCCCCTCTTTGGTTTCTGCCCTCTGTGAACGCGTAAATTGCATACTCAAGACGTACCCAGGCCAACAGAGTTATACTGAAGGCCACATAGAAGAGACCCTCGTATGAGATTGTTAGGATAATGAATGTTGGGGCGCACGTCAGGAAAACGATCGCAAGACGGTGCATGTAGTGGTTGTTAGGTTGCAGTCGATATGCTAACGGCATGAGAAGCGACACAACTGATATTCGTTAGCAACGCATGTCTTTGCATTAAGCTTGTTAGACTTACCTAGGACAACCCAGCCTACGACTTGGTTTCCTCTTGGAAGACCGAGCTTGGCTTGTAGTGAAGTGGCACTGGAATGGGTGACAAGCATCGCAAGTACGATGAGGCCGATCTGCGTCAAAGTGTAAGTGGCATGAACCCTCGCTAGATTCCAAACGTGTTATATCTTACCTGAGTGCCAAGGAGAGCTCGACTTTGATGAAGACGCTTCGATTTGCTCTTGAAGGAGGTGAAGTCCGAGAGGATAAAATCTTCAAGAACCAAGTATGCTAGACCAATAACAAGCATTAATCCGCCACCAACCAAACTTTTCTTGTCAGTCGTTGCAACAGTCCATAAAGAGGAAAACTTACATGAGAGGAACATTTTCAACCTTCATCGCGGGGAGAAGAGTAAAAGTACTCATGGCCAAGCAAGAAAAGGACCACAACAGGCTCAGGAATATATGAGACTTCAAGAATGAAATGCCCAAGGTTATTGGCCAGAAAGCACCCAGAACGAAAAGTCCGGTTAGAACTTCACGATGAATGTACCCCAGAGCCTAGAACTTGTAAGTAGCCGACAGAGAGAAGAGCAAGAGGACTTACCAAAGACTGGATAACACCGAAATAGAGGACAACATTGAAGACCAATGCGGCCACGGCACCGCCAGACTTGACATGACCAAACAGAGCCTGGAATCCCTTGGTAATGCTGGCCCTTCGAGCATACACCTCTTCCCAAAACATGACGGGGAAGAATGCATACAGATAGTAAGCAGGAGGGGATTTAGAAACAATGAAGGATGAATAGAGCGCGACGAGAACGGAGGAGAAGATGGCAAATCCGAGCACTGTGCGATCAGGGGGGGTGCTTTCCTGTACCACATACAAGGACAGGACGGTGGTGGTAGCATAGGCCATCCAACCCAAATAGCCAACCGTGATCAAGGCACGCAAGAAGAGCCAGTCGTAAGTTTGAAGGTACCGCAAGCCTTGGAGACCGATTTCCATCAAAGTATCCGATTCCTCAATGGCCTCCTCAAACTGACCAGCTTCGATTAGACCGCGAATATGAGCAACGCGTTGCTCTGGGCTATGATTCTTTTCACTCAATGGTCCGTAAGGCCTGTAGCGGAGCTCTACATTCCTCTTGTTCTCCTCCTTTACTCGGTACTGTTCAAGAATAACTTGGGCATTGGCCAGAGCAGCCTGTGCCTTTTCCTTTGTGCTTGCCGAGAGGAAGTTCAATGGAAGTTGTCCAACACCATTTGCAGGAAACTCAGCGCCGATGAGATACGACATCAGTGACGCGACATCAGCCTGGGCCACATCATGTCTGCGAACGTGGTCCAAGTTCCAGTCTGAAGAAAACTCATCATGACCGGGGGCAATACTGTCGGGATGCAACTCGGGAGGGGCAACCCCGGAGCCCCACGAGATGAGGGGGGTTCTGGTGTTGTTAGGATGACCATCGCCGTGACTACCCCAGTCCGTCATACCGTGATCAGCTGTAAACACAAACGCAGTTCGACCATCACTGTAGAAGTTCTCGATGAGCTCGACCATCTCCTTCACACCTTGATCCACCACTTTAATATTGTGAAGGTATTCCTTGGAGTATGGTCGGTAGGAGTGTCCAGTTGTGTCGAGTCCCAGTAAATGAAGGAAGAAAACCACCTTGTCTTCGCGAAGAGCGGTATCGAGCGTCTTGTTCGTAGCAGCGGCGGCGAAAAAGTCTTTGACATGGTCGAAGACCCAGTAATCAAGCTCTGTAGCATCCTTGGAGAAATCCTCAAGCTCGGCCCCATATGCGAAGGCGTCGACCCTCCCCGGAACAGCACCATGCTGGAACATGGGCAAAATATCAGGGCTTCCCCAACTCCAGGTGTGTCGACTGCGGTTGAAAACACTATCAAAATTGACCGGGTTCATCTTCCATCCTGTCGCAACGGCAGAAACATCCTCGTACAAGCCAGCAATGAGGGCAACATGGCCTGGTCGCGATTCTGTTGGGACACGAGTGTGAGAAACACCAAATGTTCCATGCTCGAGCACTCGAGAGCGAAGATAAGGAGCTAGATGGCGAGGAACGAGATCTTCATCGGATTCAGGATATGGTTCGGGGTGGGCTTGAAAGGCTTTGTCGGCTCGCAATCCGTCGCCTAAAGGCAAAAAGTTAGTCAAGATCGCCCAAATCAGGATATAAATTCAACCTACCAACAAATAATACAAGTCGATCCGCGGGGGCCTTGGGAGACTCTTGTGGGCGCTCGACATTGAACAACCGCATGCCCGAGACAATGGGGCTAACAAAGTAAATGTCGAAGATGGAAAATATGTAGACCAGATGGAAAGCGACCGCAATGGCCATGAAGCCAATGCGGCTAAATCCAGCCATGGTGATGCAATTGACAATTTCAGACGTGCAGGTGTAGTCGCAAGCGTTGATGGTTCAAATCGTCGACCATCGGTTGGTGGTGTAAGTCAGGGGGTTCTATTCGAAATCTAACCACGTTTAATAGAGATGACTAAGTATGTTATTAAAGGGAAAGAAAAACTAGAAGCAATGAAATATGAGAGGAAGGAGAGACAATGATTGTATGTCCTCTTTAAACCGTCCAAGAGAGAGGCAAACGAGAGACAGCCTCCAAGAGAGATGCAAGAAGTTGAGATAATATAAAACCGTGGCCAGAATTGAATGCAGGTGACGCTGATGAGGGACGCGTCCATCCACCCAATCAATTAGTACAGGACCCCATCTGCAGGGGAAATACCTACGCTAGTGGCCCTGTGAACTGTACAAGTTGAAACAACCCCTACCTGGCTCCGTTGACAACTTTTACACGTGGTTGGTTGCATCAAAGTCTCATTGGATTGGATTTAAGCCTCCCGCCTGTCAGCCTATGTTTAATCCAGATCGTCAACAGTTCACCTAACGTAGATCCAATCTTTAACAATTCTATGAGTATTCAAGTTTGGGTTCCTTGTCGCCAGCCGTTTACAAGAACCAACCCTCTGGAGTACCTTGAAGGATAATTTGCAACCTTGATGAATGTTATCAAAGAGAGAGCCTATCGCCAACAAGGTTCTCATTGACAAACAATAATCAGACTGTTAGGTCTGGTGTCATTACTAATCTATACTCATGGAGCTGTTCCCCAGCTGCTTGCTCATACACGCATAACGCTCAAATAAGTTTTGGGTATCACTAGCAACAAACACATCTTACCACATCAACGACAACACAGTCTATTCCCTGACCAAGGGTTCCGTCAAAGACTTGTTGACCCTCGAGTAAAATCTGGGGGCCTGGGATCGCGGGAAGCTGATTTCGTCTGTGAGATAGTCTGGAAGCATATCCATCAAGTCAATATCACGCCCAGAATCGAGTTGCGGTTGGTATTGGAAATTCACATCCTCGATGTTATCCATGGAGTCGTCGTCCTCAACCGTGAGTTTGAAGTGAAGGGCTGGACGTTGTGTCAGTTTACATACGAGATTTGTTGATAGTTGGTTAAACTTACTGCCATTGCGTCCGGTTTGGATACAGTCAAAAGTGTCTCCCGCTTCATCTTGCTTCATACCACGCATTATCAGGCCTGTCAAATCTGCGTACAAGTTTTCCTTGGCTTGTGCGGTGGCTTGCGCAGCATGTGCTGCTTCCGCCTGAGCAGTGCGATTTGCTGGTCCACCAGCCTTGATAGCGCTTCCTGGTACTCTGGGGTTGGCATTACCGGACCTTACAGCGGCCAGTTTGGTAGACAGTGATTTGATTTCTGCCTCGGCTTCGGACAAAGAGTTCTTCAGGTTATCAACAGTATCCTCCAAATTCTCAGTCTTGACTTCACTGGCTTCCAGTTGTTTGCGAAGTTGTTCACCCTCTTTCGCCAGTGCCGTCTGTTCAGCAAGCTCGGCCTTGAGCTCTGCTATTAGCTTCGTAGCAGCTACCAAAATCAGTATAATGGACGTTATGTTAGATTTACCAGAGTTGGACTTACCCGCAGTGCGCTCATCAGATTGCTTCTTGAGCCGGTCAAAGTTTCGATCACGTTCTTGAACACCAACTTGATGGAGATCTTGGTAACGCGCCTCCAAAGCTTTGTACCTTTTCGCGTATTCCCCTAACTGTCTACGCAACGAGGCGTCGCTCGTATCATAACCAGGCCACAACTCGAGCGGCTCGCTGGTTTGTGCCGCGCCAGTATCCTCCTCCTCCTCTTCTTCTTCCGGCACAGCATCTAATTCCATAGTGTCTTCTGCTTGCGTTTCTGGAATCTCTTCAATCGGAGTGATAGGTTGTCGCGGCGGTCGGCCACGTCGCTTGGCAGTGCTTTCGGGAGCCAGTATAGATGTATCGCCGTTGGACTTCTTTGGACGCCCACGTACTCCCCTTTTCGTCTCGGTTGCAGGGACACTTGCAGGAATTTCGGCATCTTCAAACGTGTCCGTTTCATCGGGGGCGACTTCTTTAGCCTTGCGAGCCCCCTTCTTGACGGCACCGTTAATCTTGCTCGCTGTAGCTGGTTGCGATGTTGTTTGAGGCACAGCCGCGAGCTTATCGGCGCTGTTTCGACGCGCCGTCCGAGGTGCAGTCTTTGTCACCTTGCTAGCCGTACCCGGTGGTCGACCGCGGGGTTTCTTGTTCGTACTCATGGTACGCGCAGCTGCTTGAAGTTCAGACTTGTCGAACATATCTAAATCTGGTTCTGAGTCGGAACCCACGATCCCAGCAAGCCCTGCCGCAGGCTTCGCGCGTGCGCGTGGTGGCATAATCGCTTTTGGTGAGATTGTGGATCAATGTGTCGCAAAAGCACGCGCAAGGCGAGCAGAAGTGATATGAAATCCGGAGCAATTAGCGCGACTCAAGATATTGGCTTCGAGGAATGCGCGAATGCAGTTGCATGGATAGCGATGACAATTGTTGCAGGCGACAGGCGGGGATAGCAATGTTGGAGGGGATGAATGATAAATCCAATTGATATTTGGGGTCTGACTGAGATGCGATGTTCATCCATGTAAACAATTGGGCGAAAAGAGGCTTGGCCCGTGCTTCTAGCCGCCACCTCCCGCTGAAAACGTGTTGTCGTGCATGTGCCAGCGCATTAAGTCCTGCTGAAACATGCAGATTGATCTCTGAACTTATTATTCAGACCATCTAATTTAAGCCTCTCAGACTTGTCAACGTCTATTCCTGGCGGCTCTCAGCAGCCAGAACTGAATTGTATTAGCCAGAGGAACGCAGTACCACGTCCGACCTGAATCTCGATTGGCAATCGTCACCCTCTTGCCATTTACTCTTGTTGCTATCTCATGCCATCCGAGTCAGCCCCCTGGCTGCGCTGGGTCCTCGGCATGGGGGAACGACGTAAGCTCGGCGATGTCGCCATGGATATTTTGCTCTTCGCGGGCATGGTAAGTACATGGTTTTGAAGTTCTGTATTGAATTTGAGGACATTGTGCTGATATGTTTGGGTAGATGACGGCTGGCCTTTACGTGGCTCGAAATTTCCTTAGTCCTATCCTTAGCAATATCGCCGATCCCGATAAAGAGAAACACGAACAAGCAAGACGTCAGGCCAAGGCGCATCTTGAGCGACTAAATCGAAACAAGAGAGACGGGCTTGATTATGGAGATGATAGTGACTCGAGGATAGGACCTCGGCCTGAGGACCTAGTCTTGAATGAATATGAGAACTTGGTCGCACTCGAGATGGTCCCTCCTGAGGACATTTCTGTCGGGTTTGATGGTGGGTGAACCAAGCACGCCGTAATGCCAATGTTGATGAGTTGCTAACAATTGCAGATATCGGAGGTCTAGACACGATCATCGAAGAATTGAAGGAATCGATTATTTACCCTCTGACGATGCCACATCTTTACTCTCACGCCGCACCACTACTGTCTGCTCCCTCGGGCGTACTGTTGTACGGTCCTCCGGGTTGTGGAAAGACGATGCTTGCCAAGGCTGTGGCTCACGAGAGCGGCGCTTCTTTCATCAATTTACATATCTCGACCTTGACAGAGAAATGGTATGGAGACTCGAACAAGATTGTCCGGGCTGTCTTCTCTCTGGCCCGGAAAATGCAACCTGCCATCATCTTCATTGATGAAATAGATGCCGTGCTTGGTACTCGAAGAAGTGGCGAGCATGAGGCCAGTGGTATGGTCAAGGCTGAGTAAGTGCTGTGCTTCTGATACTTTGGGTGCCTGATGACTGTGCCATCTCTAACAAATTGCCAGGTTCATGACTCTCTGGGACGGATTGACATCTTCAAACTCGTCAGGAATGCCTGCTCGAATTATGGTTCTGGGCGCAACCAACCGAATTAACGATATCGACGAGGCCATCCTTCGTCGAATGCCCAAGAAGTTCCCCGTCACACTACCAGGAACAGAACAGAGACGCCGAATCTTGCAGCTCATCTTGCAAGACACCAAGACGGATCCTGATCATTTCAACCTTGACTACGTCGCAAGAATTACTGCTGGACTCTCTGGTAGCGACATTAAGGAAGCTTGTCGAGACGCAGCAATGGTGCCTGTACGAGAATATATGCGACAGCATCGCGAGGGTGGGCATGCCATGTCGACCGTGGATCCCAGACAATTCCGCGGCATTAGATCAGATGACTTCCTTGGCCGCGAGGGAGGACAGATCAAACTACAACCAACCCGAAGGTCGGTTGGAGTTGAAGACTTGATTGCGGAGGAGCAGGATTAGCATGATTAGCAAACGATCAAGGCCAACAACGGCCGATCTTGTTGAATAGAAACACTCAACCCTGGTCAACCAACACCTCGCCAGTCAGTGCCCAATCAGCAGCATCACGATGTTTGCCTTTGGGTTGCTATTAACTGCACCGTAGCGCTTGCACTGTTCTGTCCTGCCACCCCACGAATTGAAAATGCCCGAGGATTCAATGCTACCGAAACTCAAGCTGCCCCGGGCACGGCTCCGTCCTCCGGGGTTCCCGTACAGTAAGTGCAGTCCACAGACAAGGGACGTCCAGCAAGCGATGGGCCATGATAGTGTCTGATCACGTCATTTAGATACCCCACTTTGGGTTTCTGGGGATCTGATGTGATAGCAGTATACCTCTCCCTGAGCCGGTAATCGGCAATTGAGCAGGTATCTCAACATCAACTGCTTTTGGGCTCCGTGTATCGGTCGGATGACCCAGAAGAATGGCGGTGGGTAGAAGAACCCAGCTGGGTTATGGCAGCACTCCAGACTAGGTAGCCATTGAAAAAAATACTGTAGGTAATGCGTTTTGCCCTATCCTAATGGCGCTGCAGACGGGCGCCCTTGTACACAGCGTGGCACTCTATTGTGTAGATCGACCGCCTAGGGCAGAAAAATAATGTAGGAATTCTCCCCCAGCCCAGACCGCCGACAGCGGGAATGACTCCCCGACTTCCGAACTAACATCCTCCTCCACTCTGACTCGGTACCTAGTCTTCTCCTCTCCCCTCTAGAATATCTTCAATTCCTATTTTTGAATCATCTTCAACCCTCTTTGATTCCGTCCGTTGTCGCATTCGCTTTGGTGTGATTTCCGTCTGGCGTCCGACCCTCCTCCGACCTAGATCGTTCCCCCGCCATCCATCACTTTCGTCTACAGCTTCACCTTGCGACGCCCAAACTGCGACTGAAATCAATTGAGAATGTCCTCCCCCGCGCCCAATGACTCTGGCAAGTCGGCCAACCCTCTGAAGCGAATTGACAACGAGGGACACGACCTTCCTCCATCTCCCGCTCCATCGAGCCCACGAAATGGTCGCAAGCGCTATGCCCTCGCCACCGAACTTGTATACACTGATAGCAAGGATCAATATGGCGCCTCCAGCGTCCCTATCTACCAGTCTGCCACCTTCAAGCAGACATCAGCCAGTGGTGGTCAGCAAGAATATGATTACACACGCTCTGGAAACCCCACACGAACGCACCTCGAACGACACCTTGCCAAGATTATGAACGCTCAACGAGCGCTGGCTATCAGCTCCGGGATGGGTGCTCTCGATGTCATCACTCGACTACTCCGGCCTGGTGATGAGGTTATCACCGGCGATGATCTTTACGGCGGTAGTCACCGTCTGCTCACTTACTTGGCTGCCAACCAAGGAATCATCGTTCACCATGTCGACACTACAACCATTGATAGCGTGCGGGCACGCCTCTCGGAGAAGACCGCAATGGTGCTGCTTGAGACTCCGACCAACCCACTGATCAAGGTTGTCGATATTCCATCCATTGCCCGTTTGGCCCATGAAGTCAATCCTAAGGCTCTGGTGGTTGTTGACAACACTATGCTTTCTCCGATGCTATTCAACCCTCTCGATGTGGGCTGTGACATTGTGTACGAGTCCGGAACCAAGTATCTATCTGGTCACCACGACATCATGGCCGGTGTGATTGCAATGAATGATACCCAGATTGGGGACAAGCTATTCTTTGTCATCAACTCTACAGGCTGTGGTCTATCGCCAAACGACTCATTCCTTCTTATGCGAGGAGTAAAGACTCTAGCTATTCGAATGGAGAAGCAGCAAGCCAATGCCCAAGCCATTGCAGAGTTCCTCGAGTCCAAGGGCTTCCGTGTTCGATACCCTGGCCTCAAATCACACCCCCAATACGATTTGCATTGGTCTATGGCTCGTGGTGCTGGCGCTGTCCTTTCCTTTGAGACCGGTGACCCTGCAGTTTCTGAGCGTATCGTTGAGGCTGCCCGACTTTGGGCCATCAGCGTCAGTTTTGGCTGTGTCAACAGTTTGATCAGCATGCCCTGCCAAATGAGCCATGCCAGTATCGACGCCAAGACGCGAGCCGAGAGGCAAATGCCCGAGGATATCATCCGTCTATGCGTTGGTATCGAGGACCCCAATGATCTGATTGAGGATCTTTCTCGCGCTGTAAGTATTCGTATGTCGAAAACATGGGATAAAGCTAACAGACTCTGCAGTTGGTTCAGGCCGGTGCTGTAACTGTGACCCTGGATGGTTTCCACGCAGCTGGAACAGCCAAGGAGCTTGGAGAGAAGCCTCTTGTCATTCAGTGAGTCACGACAGTATCATGAAGAATCATGGGGAATCACGAAGGAACAGGCCTACGCAACTGGGCATCAAGGGAGCATTTTGATTTTTGCAAGCGAATTTGATAGTCCTGTTGAATACCGTTTCTCACAGGACTTGTCATGGTTGCTTGACTATTGACAGAGTGGTGACAAGGCAGAAGTTCACCATGCCGCCTCACCGGCGATGCTATCAATAAAAGGTAAAGGAAAAGAAAAGGCCTGTATCATCTCAAGCTGGCGTTGGCAAGGAGAATCATGGAGTTATAGTTATTTGTTTTGGTGGCCTGTGATAATAGGTTTGAGACAGACCCAGATATACGAAAGATGGAAGATCCAAACATACCTGTCCGCTGCAAGAGTACCTCGTTGATGCTCAAGTGTTCTCGCCTTGTCTCGTTGGCCCAATATGCCAGCATATGGCCGCACTTTCTCACTTTCTGCTCAGCTTTTGTGTGATTCTCCTGAAACGAGGAAACTGAGCCATCTCTCGTGAGCTCGCTGGTAACATTGATCAGCACTGGTCACAAGGCATCAAGAAGGGCTGGGTTAAACCTTTTGCCATCTCTCTCGCTAGTCTCAACTTTGTGTGGCATCGAGTTCTACTGTTCCGGTTCGATCAAATCCCTACAGCTGGGTTCAGGGGTCAAGCAAGCCGTCGTTATCTTGGCCCTGGAGTCCACTCGCCCTTCTTATACACCGGGCCAGATCATATCGCCGAGCTCGAACCTGAGCTGCCCGCGCAGTACCCCATCTTGTCGCCGAGCTCTCAGTTCATCACCGTCATGATACATCTCGGCATTGAGCTTTCCCTAAGCCGCGAGACTCAACTCTGGTTGGTGAAGCTACGCGAGACCTTGGACCTGAGGATCGCGCCCATGCTAGTTGGGGTATGACGGCGCATACTCAAGAGAAGGAGGTTCTATCATATCTCATATTACGCGCATCACGCACCTCGTCACGGACCTGGTCACGTTGGTGTAACGGATGCGTCCTCTCTATCAAGATGGGGTTTCGGGGAAAGCAGAATGGAAGCCGTACAGATATAGTGGTGACACAGGCGACCACGGTCGCACGGAGTACTTTGCCGGTGAGAGTTGAGATAAATCATGGCGATGGAGAAGATGGAGAGAAGAGTGAAGAGTGAAGAGCAAAGAGATATGAACCAATCGCCGCTTCGTATGGTGAGAATTGGGTGGTTGAAGTTGTCATGATCACGGCATTAACCAAGTCTGGCATTCTGTACAATGCAATGAGCATATCCCGTGCCATGGCAGTGATCTACCACCAGTCGCCTCACAAGTCAAATCTCGCGATAGCTTCATCAAAGCACTGTGGCCTACGCCACACACGCCCCTGAGACTCTCCCCTGACGCGCCGTCCGATGAAGTATACTGCACAACGCCAACGTCGCCTCCACAGCCAAACAGGTCACTGTGCCGGGTATCTTTATCAGTGATCGAGACGCTCCTTGGTGCCAGGGCACGCTTTATCTTGCTCGTCGGCCCCTCCTCCGCTCATATCCGGCGTTACACGACCGTGGAGATGAGTGTAATCAGATGAAGTAATGGCCCTTTTGATATCTAATCTCCGTAACTCATTGCTGATTCGAGATGAGCCTTGTTTGCTTCTCTGCTTTCACTCCACTGCATCTGTCACTTGCAAGCTGGTCCCCGAGACTTGCATCGGCGTGTCTAGGATTTTCTCCTACGTGGCTCACTCGGTGAAGAAATACGCGCTTCATCATTGATCACCTGGGCAGAAATCATGCAGAGCATCACGCTCCGAAACATGCTCACTCACGACTCATGTGGGACTCTGAGTACAAAGTTTCTTATTCGTATGGGATATAACTAACTACATAGGAAAATGACAATCTGCCTCGCAACATGTAAACAAGCGCTTCCTCAAAACTCCGCCAAATGCATATGTGAGATTAAGAAAAGTCAAAACGGTCGGGAAGGACAACAGGCGCCACCAAGGTCCACGTATACATGCCGTAACAAACCCAGGCACTGACAATCTTGACCCAGCTGGCGGCGTAGGTGCGGCCGACGGTTGCAAAGTCACCATCCTTGGTAGACTCGTCAAAGTTCATAGTGAGAAGGGTAGCTACCCAAGCAGTTGCCAAGAAGAAGATGATGTGGAACACAGAGTAGCTGTACTGTGTCCTGTTTCGCTCGTCATCTCCCACAGGGGCGTCCCCAGCTTCACTTTCGTCATCGGACAGCAAGGCATCGGCCGGCAGACTGCCTTCTTCGACAGCGCGGCGCAGGGCCTCTGCTCGCATTTCACGACGAGCGCTCGGCTGTTGCGTTACAAGGTCGTGCTCATCATCGTCCGGCAACTGAATACCATTCGAGTTGCCAAGACCAAGACTTTGAGTTGCGGCCCGGGTGGTGGTGTAGGCTATAGTGAGCAGAGTCACAATTGCACCAATAACAATGGACGTTGTTCGTGTTCCCCGTCCCTGAATGAGGGGATTGCACTTGTTGTTAGGTTCCATCGACACAGCTGACATGGTCAAGTATGTGCAGTAAATAGCCACCATGGCGGCCTGAGCAAGTCCGGCTTTGGGGTTGAACTCCTGAACAGTTGGATTGACAGAAATGACAGAGATTCCAATCCAGAGGAGAAGGTTGATCGTTATCACGGCTTGGTTCATCGAGCACGAGTCGCGAGCGAAAAAGATGTACTGAACAATGGTCATGGCAAGCGAACCGATGTACATGCCCAGAGTAGAGCCAATCAGAACGAATCGCCAGACTCTCGAGTCAGTGTCTTCAATCTGAGCCAGGCAGTACTCTGCCCAATTGTGGGCAAGATCAACAAGCAGAATCAGACCGAGTAAGAGGAACAACATTGCTGCGGCGAAAGCGATATAGTTGCCCCAGAAGAGGAAGAAATTGTCGGGAATCAAGAAGGAGAGGACGACGAAGGCGAGCCATGCGATGACCTTGGGGCCCCAGTAGCCGTTCTGAATAGCAGCACGGGGGTTTTTCGATGTTGCAACGCCAAAAAGCAAGCCAGCAAGGATGAGATGGAAGAGACCGAGCGCAAAGTTGATTCGATGAACCGCGAACCAGCCATGGCATTCGCCCGTCGGACAGTTGATTGTAACATAATCGAGTGTAAGTTTTTGAAGTTTCTTGATTGCCCAGGGGGTGAGCATTATCCAGGCAATAATCGAGTTAACGAGTAGCAGGAGCGCGTATGCGATACGGGTTGCGATACTATTGCCGCATTTGCCGCAGGCACTGCAGACCATGGAGCAGGTCGCAGCACCACAGCAGCTGGCAGCGCAGGAGGCAATCTTATCAGAATGTTAGCTATAGCAAGGAGAATCAGGAGGACTAGTTGACATACGGTACCGACGTTGGGCACCGCGAGAAGCGGTAAAGACAAGAGAGCACCCATTGCGAGGGCGCACGCGAGGCTATTCGCGTCTAGTTAAAGAGGTGGTTTGATGAACTTGTAATTTCGAAAAACACCTCTCTGCGTGAACAAGCACAGAGGCCGAAATTGGGTCGTGAACTAAATGGCAAAACCGCTGCCTAGCGTACCTATCCAGAGGTTGACGACGTTCGAAGTTGGAGATGGCAGAATGAGGCGTGACATTACGTCGTCGCCTGTGGTCAACAAAAAGCCGGATGGAGAGTGTGGCTCAAAAGAGTGTGGCTGTGGCTGGAACATTCCGGGGTTCGGCTCCAGACTCCAATCTCATGCATGATCACAAGGGCTTATCCGTGCCTAGGGATTCCTAGTCTCGGGACCTTCTCCGTGTTTACAGTATCAATCAATCAACCTCCACTCACTCCCTAGGACCTGACAGACTGCGAGAGCCACGAGATGCTCCATAGATCCCTACCTTGCCTTATCATTATCCGAGATATTCCTTTGTTTCGTATCGCCTATAGCCAGCCACGTGTGCCTCGCTTTCTCTAACACGTACCTTATCATTTAAGGCTTTCCTATCTCATTCTATCATCCATCCCGTCTATCAATTGGGTCACCATTAATTAACTTTATCTTCACAGAAGCGTGTCCCCTCATCTTGAAACCTTCCTACAGTCAGTCTGTCGACTGTCTTTTTAGTTCTTTCTTATTTTGTTTTGTTTTTCCGAGATGCACCAAGACCAGCAACAACGGCTTGTCCAAGCCCGTATCATTGCCAGCGCTGCAGCTACCATCTTATCCCTGGCTTGCGGTACCAATGTTGGTGTCCTCCCAACGATCCTCGATCCGTTCAATGTTGTATTTCTAACAACTACAGTATGTCTACTCGGCTTGGGCTCCGCAGTTTGCGGAACGACTCAAGTTATCATCTACAGAAAGTAACTTGATCGGTCTGGCCGGCAATCTAGGAATGTATACCTTGGGAATGCCCATAGGCATCTTTGTCGACCATCGTGGCCCTCGACCTGCTGTTCTTGGTGGAGCTCTCTTCATGCTCTCTGGTTACTTTCCTCTTCACCAGGCCTATCATCGCGGATCTGGATCGGTCTTGTTGATGTGCCTCTTTTCCTACATGACTGGCTTAGGTGGTTGTATGGCATTCGCTGCTGCTGTCAAGACTTCTGCTCTCAACTGGCCCAACCATCGAGGAACCGCCACGGCTTTCCCTCTGGCTGCCTTTGGTTTAAGCGCCTTCTTTTTCTCCTTCCTGGGCGCCGTTTTCTTTCCTGGCGACCCCAGTGCATTCCTTGAGCTTCTTGCATGGGGCACATTTGGCCTTACCTTTGGCAGCTTCTTCTTCCTCAAGGTTTATCACGACCAAGCCGAGTATGAGGCTGTACCTGCGTCAGACGAAACCCAGAGCGATCCATCTATCGAGCCACAGGAATTCCGACCCGGCTCTTCCGAGGAACCAAAGCCCTACCGCTCGTCCGGAGCGGAGGACGAACCCGGTATGTTAACTAACCCCAGTTCTAATAGCACCCGCACCGTTACGAACTCCTACGCACTCGCTTCATCTTCATCCACTGCCGCCGCCGCCGCCCCTGATCCAACGGGCTCTCCTGGACTTCCATTTGCGCCTGAATTTGGCCTTGTGGTCACCCCCGAGAATCCTGAGGACCTCGAGGCTGGCGAGACGTCCCCCTTGATATCTCGTCCCTCATCACGACCTGGGCAACCCCTTCTTGGAAACAATGATAATAATAGCGATGCGTCTCACCATGTAGACATTCGAGGTCTTGCTCTCGTGCGCAGTGTCAGTTTTTGGCACCTCTTCGCCATCATGGCTATTTTGGCAGGTGTCGGTCTCATGACCATCAAGTATGATTAGCCCCCATCACATTTGGGGGTGCGCAGCTGACCATGTCCTAAGCAATATCGGCAACGACGCCAAGGCCCTTTGGAAACACTATGACAAAAATGTAACCGACGAATTTCTGGTTCATCGACAACAAATGCATGTGTCAACTCTGTCTATTTGCAGCTTCTTGGGTAGACTGTTGAGCGGTAAGTCAGCTGACTACACCCAGTCTTGTCCTTTTATTAGTGTCTGACTAGTTTCTCTAGGCGTTGGCTCCGACTTTTTGGTCAACCGACTTCACGCCAGCAGGCTCTGGTGTCTTGTTGTCGCATGCACAGTCTTCATCTTTGCCCAATTGTGTGCATTGAACATCGAAAACCCCCGGCTTCTTGGGCTGGTCTCGGGCCCATCAGGTCTCGCCTATGGCTTCCTCTTTGGTGTATCTCCATCTCTTGTCGCCGAAATGTTTGGTGTTCGGGGACTGAGCCAGAATTGGGGCTTCTTGACCATGGCCCCAGTCATCTCGTCCAACATTTTTAATATCTTTTATGGCAAAATATATGATCAACACAGCGTTGTTGGATCAGACGGTGAGCGGGTGTGCTCCGAGGGGCTCGACTGCTATCGCTCAGCATATTTGGTTACCTTGATTGCCTGCTGTGCTGGAACGGGCATTACACTTTGGGCGATCCGTCACCGACATGCTAAACATCAAAGGGCCATGAATAAGGGCCATGAGGAGGATTAGAAGTGCTCAAAATTCCGACACATACTTGGAAAACTAAGGAGTGTCCTTTGCCTCGAATGGCACATCATTAGATCGTGTATGGAGATATTGGACGGCGTTTCGTAAATGGGTTATTGTCTTCATGGGATTTGGAACTGGGATCTTAGATGAATATACACAAGACAAACTAACGTGGAACGTTAGTAAATTGGCAACGCCATTTAACAGTTATCATGGAGTCTAATTGAAGATTGTATGCAAATCAATGTTTACCACCCCATGTTCGATAATGCCTCTTTCCCGTACCCATCAGAACCAGGCTCGGCATTAGAATTAATCCACCATGAATGCCATTTTTGTGAATAGCAAAATTTGAAGAACCAAAGTCAACATGGGTCAAAGTTATTTACTCCATGCACATGAAACTAATATCCTCCAACTCTCCCTTTATTATGCCATCTACCCCCAAAACGCCGAGAAAATGCTCATACCGTGGACTGGCGCCATGAAAGGGGCGAGCAACGCTGTTCGTCCGACCAGACATTGATTCCAGAACCATGCAAAATAAATAGGTATTACCGGGCGAGACCGCGCTCAAAACCAATCAAGAAAAATAATATAAGTCGTGGGGATTGAAAACAAAGTGTATGGTTCGCCAAATGGTCATGCCATGTCGAAAAAACTTGAACAGGCTACGCGATGATATACACAAATATGACAACAACAAGGGACATGATGACCCACGGGCCGTCGACTGCTTCATGAAGAGGCTTTGGACTTTTTGCCTTCCTCGCCTGGATTGCTTTCAAATATTGCGCCCAGTCCACTAAGGGAGAAGGAGTCCTTCGTTGAATGCAACACAACCAGCCAAGCAGCAATGATGTTCACCAGATAGTGAAGCATGTAAGCATGAGAAATGCCATACATGGCGGCGTAAAGGGCAGTGGCAAAAAGAAGCAGGCTGGTGATGTAGCCAAAGAGTCTGCTTACTTGAGGCACCATCTTCCCTGTTGTCAGATTCTCCACGAGGAGGATGAAGGGCATTATTGAGAGAACGTTATGATGTGAAGAGAATGGCGTGAGCCAATGAACGGCCAAGTTGCGTATCCAGACTGCTAGAATGGGTAGGTTGATCGGAAGAATCCAAAGCATTAATAGCAGAACGGAGTGAGCATAATGGTAGTAATTCGAGTTCACGTTTGATGGAGCCGTGTCGTTGATGCGAAGGGCTCGAATCACAGTGAACAGCTGCACTAGGCATGCCACCAAGTAGGCAAATTGGTAGGGGATGAATGTCCATACCAAAAACAGCAGAATAACAGTGGTGATCATGCGTCTCTTGGGAGTTGACGGAACAAACGCAGGCGTTTTTGCCACTCCCTCATCTTCAGTTGCACCCGAGAGAGGGAGTAGAGTCAGTGCCCAATAGAGCAAGCCAATTATATGTGTGAATGCCTTTGTCATGTAGTGAACCATAGCACAAACGCCGATACAAACAACTCCAATCAGGGGAACAAGATACCAGAAAAACGGATCATCGGTTCCAATGAGAATGTCATGGCGATGAAAGTCAACAGTCAATGGGGTCGCGTGCGCTTGGTTGAACCATCTTCCTAGCCAGGCAACTGGAACCCCTTCCATTGACATTGACAAGAGGGTCAGGGACATGAGTAGCAAAGGTATCGACTGTCGAAGGCACAGATCCAAACTCTGTGAGAATGAGATGAAGACCCCTGAACTGTCATAGACGCGAAACTGCTTGCGCAGGACAAGAGCAACAGTCAACATAGGAAAGGCGGCGAAGACAGTTCGGTACCTCATGTACAGTTTCCCAAGGCTGCCCCAGAAGTCAGCCTTGATATCGAGGCGAATGCTGGAGCCACAGGACGGATCAGTCCAGACTTGAAACGTAACGCCCTTCTCGGCTCCGGATCCCAAGGCAGGCGGTAGGTAGGGAGCAATCCCATGAAGACTAACGTCGACAGATCGCGCATTTACAAAATATTTGGACTCATAGGGTTGATCAAGGTATTGTCGAACCAGGGGACTGAAAAGTGCTTTTTCGGCCTCGCACTGAGGGCCCCTGATTTCCAGCTTGTAGGCGAGTAGAGCTGATTGCAATGAGGGAATATTCACCTCTGTGCTCAGCGGGCGATTCGCGGGAAGTTCCAAGGAGATTCCAGACACAAGTAGCTTTGTAAGACTAACATCCTCCTTCTTGGAATACGCAGATTGGTCACTGAACTCTGCAATCAAGAAGCTGTGGGAATTTGTAGCAGCCTTCTCTATGATGGCCACGAATTGATGATCAGAGAGCTGTTCGAGGCCGTACTGAAGGTATGAGAAAGGGACAATTTCCCGCTCCCGGTCGAGATAGAAAGGATATTTGGAGGACGATGTTGACGCAGGAAGTAGAATACGGTCCGATGCCGCATTTTTACAAGCAAGCCTTGTCGAGCCACTGTCATCATTCGAGAGATCGATCTGGAATGGATACAACGAAGTAGCTTGTCCAGACTGAAATGGGTATACGCTGCAGAACAAGACTTCTAGCTTGCCATTCTCACCAGCCTCATCTAGAGGTGCATCCGTAAGTACAGTGAATCGTTTGCCCTCAGGTGAGCCTTGTGGTGGGATGGGAAGTAGATGTGCTTGAGGCTTTGGCTGCTGGCCGATTTGGCTGAGAACAAGCTGCTGTCCCGCTGGAAGAATGGAGTTCGAATCGTCGCTTAATGTTAAAAGAGTTGTCGCTTCTTTCAGTGGTAAGTCCTTTTCCATTGTTGGTTCCATCCCGGTCAGGAAACGCTTCTTGAAAGTCTTCATTCGATCAGCTCGCGGTCTTGTTTGGGATCCGCGATGAACATCTACAATATCATAGAGTGTTTTCGTGATGACTTTTCGGAATTGATCGCACCAAAGAATGGCCTGGTGGTCCATACTCGTCCATACCGTCGGGATGCCGGTTGAGAAGACAGTGAAACCGTGAGTCGGAGGAACCAGAGACTCGAGACTTGCGTAATCTGATGGAACCACTGTGTCTAAGCCACCACCTGCGATTGAAACCAGAGTAACATGCCACAAAGGGTTATTGTTTGCCCATTTTTGCGAATATGCCCGACGCCAATAATCGTTGATCTCATCGTAAATCTGGACTATTTGCCCGTCAAAAGTCACAGGAGGGCGAGCGTGTGGTGCCGACATGGTGATAATAGTGTTGATCGAATTCGTTTGATAATTGGGCTGAACAAGCATAGCTCTTGCGACTACTCCGCCCATGGAATGTCCCAAAATAATAACGGATGTCGGATCAGGGAGCTGACTCTCTCGAGTCGCGCGTTGAGGGTCGGAGTAAAGGGAGAGGATGTAACGAACAGCTTCGTTGAGATATTCGGCTTGGTCCAGTAGCGTCTGGCCATGAAACGCTGTGATATCCTCGTTGAAATCCACGGTAAAGAAGTCCAGACTCCGGATGCCGGCATCAAAAGCGCCATGGTCATGTTGAAGAACATTGTGAAAGTAATTAGCTGCCTCTGAAGCAATTGGGCGGACTTGCTTGTAACTGCCTGCGTTTCCTGGAATAAACAATACAGGAATCCCGAGAAGCTATCAACAAGGTACAAGTTCAGCAATTGGACAGCCAGAATACAGGGTGCAAGATGCCGTAACGTACCTTATCCGCGGGCTCGATGCCTTGTTCGCGATAAAGATATAGCGAATATTTGGTTGCAAAACGTGTATGTTCAGTATCAAACTCGGTAAAGCGCACATATGAGGGTCGCATATAGGACATACGGCATCCCTTGGGGTCGAGTTGACTGGTCACCAGAGACCTGAGAATACCCGCAAGAAGCGCGATACCCAGTGCAGAAGTGAGTAGGACTATGATGGAGAAGCGAGGGTGATGAGTACGCCGTTTCGGTGAAGGAGACTGCGTTGGTGTCCTGGCGAGCGCCATGTCGGGGGTGGACGGTGCTGCGAGAGAGGTAGGTTTTAGAGTGGTCGTTGCCTGAGTCTCTTCGCGAGACTGCCCGTGTCTGCCATTGCGATCGTTGGACGGCTTCCAATTGAGACTACTCGGTCGTCTAACTCGTGTGGGCGATGTGCGCGTCTTGGAATTAGGATCGGGGTCGGGAATATCGGATTCGAGGGAGGATTCGTCACCGTCTTCGGCCGACCCGGAGGATCGCCTCTTCATGGAGAAGGCGCGTTGAGACTCGCCGCGAGCCTAGACCGAGGGAGACAGAAATGGTGGTCGAAAAGGAAGATTACTGTCGAAGAGGTCGAAGTGAAGGTCGCGGCGATCTTCGGATTAGCTGACGATGGACGTCGAGGAATCGAGCGAGGTCAGACCAAGGCCAAGGCGGAGGACGAGGTCAAGGCTAAGATTAAGATCAAGGACGAACGAACAACGCTTGCAATATTATTAGCTTAGCTAGAACAGCTTCAGGGCACCACCAACAGGGAAAAGGCCAACAGGGATTTAGTGAGGGTCGGTGAAGGCGCAATTGGAGGTTTCCCAGGCGGTAACAGTAGAAGACCCGTTTGCGACAAGATGCAACCGGGGGTGGTGGTTTGGCCGTCGCTCGCTCGCTCGCAGCTGGGTAGGTAGTAAATGAAATTCAACTCCAACATCCAATGTAACTAACAAACGAACGAACCAACATCCGTCCAAGCTTTTGACTACAGTCGCGACGACGAGAGAACGACAATGACCGTGGCTAAGTTATTAGCGACAGGATGAATGTTGGTAGTGAGCTATGCCACATGCCTAATCCCCTGTCCCTTCTAAATCCAATGAATGTGGGTGGGAAATTGGATGTTGATGGCTTCTTCCACTCATCAGCCGAGTCGGAGCCACTTAGCGTTGCGTGTGTCCCCTTTTTTTTTCTCTGCACCCTTCCATGCGCCACGCATTTGGAGAAGCTGGCCCCCATTCAACACCCAATGATCTAAGCTCTCATCCCGAGTTACAAGGAGGAAACCCCAACAACAAACCAAGCTAATTGGCAGGGAATCGGTTATCACGCATCACCTCTTCGTCTTGTCACTGCCCCCCCGGGACAGGGATTTCCTGCAGATGATTAATTATGTACAGGCTGGTCAGACGCTTTCTGAATCATCATTTACGAAGCCGAGATATGGCTGTTGTCCAAATTTCTCGCATTTCTACCTAGGTAGCCAGGCACGGATACTGCCGAGTCCAATGAATAACAGCATTCATTCATTATATGGATGTTGGCCAGCCTTTCAATTATGAATCTGATGTCGACGGCGGCGTAACGGAGACTTGATACGCCCGCCATCTGAGACTGCTTATCATCAAGATAAGGGCCAGCTGCGTCACTCCGAATGCACGACAGCTCACACGTTCCCGTGTCGTCGCACCATTCTGGCTGGCTCCGTAGCTTACCGTCAACGCCTCTCCCTTCCTAGTTCCATGTTAGGGCGTAAATAGTGCCGCTCAAGCGCATCTTTCGCCTTGGCCTGGCGATAGCTTCCTTGAATTTGGAGCAAAGCTTGAAAACCGAAAAGTCTTGGTATGCTTTGCGAATCGAAACTAGGACCGATAATCGGCTGGTGTTGTCTCGTTTGTGGAGCCGGGTCTAAAGTACATCGCATAAGGCTCCTCCATGAATAAGGGCGCTTCAACTACTGGGCGCCACGATGTCTTGTAAGACATGAACAACGGTTGGCTGTGAATATCGGACGGCGGGAACACACTGTTCTTATTTACCTCCCGCGTCGCCCTTGTCATTGATTCCGAAATTGGTTTATCGGGTCTTTCGGGGGTTTAGTTAGCCTGCGAGCCAAGAAGGCCTTTCACAGGCTATGTTCTTCGTCTACGGGCAACTGAAACCTGACTTCCACTTGGTTGTATTTTCGTAAGCTCTGCATGTCCAGGATCGTACGGGATCACTCCGTAGGTGCCCTACCTTAGTACACAAAAGTCGGGCTGCTTTCATATGTCGAGGCTTCCGAAGATACCTAAATACCTACTCAACTCAAAATCATCTCGTCTCGACTACCCTCCTCTTTTCTTCAATCCCTCCTTGCTGACCTACCTACCTATCTGTTGTAACCCGTTAGAAGAATATGCGATAACTGCCAAAAGCATGCTTCTGAAAAGGGTTAGCGGGATCTTTGTTTCCACTTTAGACCCTTGTCATAGCTTCATCCAACTTGCATTCACTCAAACGGCGACGCTTCATGCTGAATGATAGACGGGGTAAATAATTACTACGGATTGATTGCAAAAATTCGACTACAGACACGCAGGGACTCAAACGGCTATATCTTCCCCTGATCATTCAAATGCTGTCAGAATCATAATTTCACCAGGGTCTCGCCGCCCCTAAACGCGTTGTCTATTTGTGTCCAAGATCCTAAAGTGAATCCCCAAACATGGCTACTATAAAGCAGATTGATGGACGCACGGTACTTTCCCCTTCAACGTAGGCTCAAAAAGTTTTACTGACTTTTCTAGGTTCATCAAATACAGTCTGGTCAGGTTATTGTTGACCTTTGCTCTGTTGTGAAAGAACTAGTTGAGAACAGCGTCGATGCTGGTGCAACGAGCATAGGTAAGCTTTATCCATCAACAAATACTTTTGGGGTGTTCTAATGAATTCTACAGATGTACGATTCAAAAATCAAGGGCTTGATCTGATCGAGGTGGCTGATAATGGATCTGGCATTGCCCCGGCCAACTATCCATCAGTGGCTCTCAAGCATCATACATCAAAACTTTCATCGTACTCAGATATTTCCACTTTGGAGACGTTTGGATTCCGTGGTGAAGCCTTGGCTTCTTTGTGTGCTTTATCCATCGTGAGTATCACGACTTGTCAGCTCAGCGAAGTTCCTAAGGGGACAAAGCTCAGCTTCGAGCCCTCTGGAGCACTGAAAGGGACCGCAGTCGTGGCAGCCTCAAAGGGCACTATCGTCTCGGTCGAGCGTCTATTTCACAATCTCCCTGTTCGTCGCCGTGAGCTTGAGCGAAACATAAAACGCGAATGGAACAAGGTCATCGCCCTCCTTGGTCAGTACGCTTGTATTCAAACCAATCTCAAGTTCTCTGTATCTCAGCAGCCTACCAAAGGGAAAAGAATCCATCTATTCTCGACCAAGGGCAACCCAACAACCAGAGAGAACGTTATCAACATTTTTGGGGCCAAGACTATGACGGTCCTGGTCCCACTCGACTTGACGCTGGAGATGCATCCTTCTGCAGTTGGCCCAGCTCTGCAGGCCGATCCCAAGCACAAACCAACATCTAGCAATGTCCGTATTGTGGGCCATGTTTCACGGCCTTCTCATGGCGATGGGCGGCAAACTCCAGATCGCCAGATGTTCTTTGTAAACGGAAGGCCCTGTGGCTTACCCCAGTTCGCAAAGGCATTTAACGAAGTGTACAAGTCTTACAATAACTCTCAAGCTCCATTTATTCTAGCGGATATTCAGCTTGACACCCATATGTACGATGTCAATGTCAGTCCTGATAAGAGAAGTATCTTATTGCATGACCAAAACCAACTCCTCGACAACTTACGCACTTCTCTCACAAATCTTTTCGACTCTCAAGACTACTCGGTTCCTACCTCTCAGCTTATGCCATTTAAGAACCGCACTGAGAAGCAATCGAGCCCGAATACACCCTTCAAACCACCATCCATCACCCCCAAGAAGCCTCACGATGGTTCTCATCATGATCTCGAATCAGATGATGAAGATGACATCCAAGATACTCCGGTTTCAAGGGTGTCTTCTCGTACTACAAGAAGAGTTGGCGGGTCAAGATCATTAGAGAAAGATATCAGCCATCAAAATTTGATCAGTGGTTGGGTAGAGAGGGGGGCAACTTCTCGACCCAAAGATCGAAGCAGCACAACATCAGTTTATGCACAAACTCCAATTTCATCCAAGTCTTCGCGGCCTCTGACTGCGGGAGGGGAGCCGAGCCTCTTCGTTAGGAGTCCCTCACCCCCATCTGAGAGCGATGAAAACGATGCTGAGAAGCCACTTCCTGTTCGCGATTTCAACAAACAATTGAAAGCAAACAGCGTCGCAAAAGCTGCCCATTCAACTGCCACAACTAAACCATCGGCCTTGGTGGAAAGTGAATCTCAGATTCCTGCTACGAAGCCACTGAGACGCGGACAGGAGGAGAGCACACACACTAGTCCATTGAAAACGCCATGGGCAAAAACAACACCAGAGGTCACTACAGTGTTTATCGGTGGCGAGATGATACAGGGCGCCGCAAGTGCTCTGGATGAAGATGAGGGTACCACGGATTCAGTCGAGGATGAAATGGAGGTCGATGATCCAAAGCCCTCTTTCGGAAGCCGCTTGACACAAATATACGCAGCTAGGAGCGGCACGGTAGATCGAGCGAAGTCTTTCCGTCAAGAGCAAGCCGATGAGGTTTCTGACAGCGAGATGGTTTCGGAATCTAATGAATCTGAGGATGCAGATGGAGACAGCAACAGCGCTGCGCCAGATGCAAGCAATGATAGAGACACTGGCACCGAATCAGTTGTCCCATTGCATGGTGCTGGGAGTCCCGAAGAGCAGAGAGCAGAGAGTGACCCACCTGGCCCTTCTCTCACCCCATTGCCTGGTGAAACTGGGACTACTGACCAGAAGAGTCAGCCTCTTAAGACTAGTGTACGAAAGAAGGACTCTACAGCCCAGTTACTACAACACTTGCGAACAGACGAGAGTCTTATAGAATTAGGGTTAAAATCCTGGGCAAACGACCTTGGTCCAAGTCAAGAGCCTCTGGCTGTCGAGGATGAAGTGACAGATCTTGCTGCAGACAATGCGGAAGAAAAGCTGTCCCTGACCATCGCTCGCAAAGACTTCCTCAGAATGAAAATAGCCGGACAGTTCAACATGGGTTTTATCATCGCAAGCCGTCCCGCGAACGCTAGACCAGGTGAGGAGCTTGAGGCGGCCGAAAAAGATGAGCTATTCATCATTGACCAACATGCAACGGACGAGAAGTACAACTTCGAAAGATTGCAGGAGATTCAAACAGTACAATCTCAACGGCTGGTCCATCCGAAAAGGCTCGAGTTGACAGCACTCGAAGAAGAGATTGTCCTGCAAAATATCCCTGCCATCGAGGCTAATGGGTTCAAAGTCCATGTCGACATGAGTGGAGATGAACCGGTGGGCTCGCGCTGCGAAGTGCTGGCGCTTCCGATGAGTCGTGAGGTGACGTTCTCACTAACTGACCTTGAGGAGCTGATAGCATTGCTCGGCGAAGAATCGTCAGAGTCTAAACACATACCCCGTCCTTCAAAAGTGAGGAAGATGTTTGCATCAAGAGCGTGTCGAAGTAGTGTCATGATCGGGAAGGCTTTGACGCACGGGCAAATGGAGACGTTGGTCCGGCATATGGCAGAGTTAGACAAGCCTTGGAATTGCCCCCATGGTCGTCCTACAATGAGGCACTTGTGTCAACTGGACTCGTGGGATGCGAAGGGATGGAAGGACGACAGCTTACAGGGGCCGTCGGTATCTTGGCAGTCGTACATGGATGGTGAATAGTGCTATTTCTGTCACGATGTAGAATTGAGAAGAGCATGGTTTGAGGCTTTTGTATTATCAAGCACCAAAACTACCTAATAAACTACACATCCGGATATCTTGTCGTTTTCTTCCTTATGTACCTTACCTTACCTTACCTTTCCCAAGCATTCAACCTTAACTCATCGTACATTAAACTCATAAAAGTATCACGAAACATGTAAACCCAAGATCTCATCTCCTTTCTGCAAGCGGGTTGCGTCCATCAAGAAAGGAATAACGGTTGCCTGCCGCTCGGCCCTCCTCCGCCATCTTGCCACTAACATTGCGTCGACCATACGTGGCTGAAGCATGCTGGTTGTAATCGTTGCCCGTCGAAATTTTACGGTTGTCGTTGCCAATCATGATAGGAGGAGTTGCACTCTGGAGTTCTCCGTATGATCTGGCAAAGAAATCCGACTCTGGTTGAATGGAGCTCTGTCGATTTCGGGGAGCCATAGCTGGCTTCTCATCGGCAATGTCTCTGCTCGCACTGACACGTCTTGCGTTTGAGCTTATGTCGGTTAATGAGTCGTTGAATGGGAAGAAAGGCGTCTTGGCCCGAGGAGGCCACTTGCGTTCCGGCTGTGCAGCTAGAGGGTTCAAGCGAAGAGGATGAGGTCGAAGCTCATCGCCCTCAACACCCAGGTCATAGGAGGGGTAGTTCTCATCGCCATATTCTGAATCAGAATCGTCGTGGGCGTATCGCTGAGCCAAGGCCTCATATGACTTGTTCTCGCGGTTCGCGGCACTTGTCTTCGCTGCTTCCATCTCACGATTTCGATGGTTTGTTCGAGAGATGAGCGAGTCAGTAGGCATCCAGGTCTCGGTGAATCTGGCTGGGCGAGGTTGGGGCTGGCTATGCCTGTTGTAGCTGCTGGATGGGCGGGAACCGGCCTGCTCATCAAGAGGAATATCGCTGTAAGCATCATGGTAGATTGAACGGGTAGCAGAAGTTCGTGTAGTCGCCCCTGAGGCGGCAGAATCTCGACGCTCACGACGGGGGGTTGTTGGGGGTCTCCCGTACTGTGGAGGTGGTGGGAATTTGGTACGAGAATCCCTAGTTCCGACTGTGGTACTCGATCCGTTACGGGTATGACTGAAGGGAATGACGCGCGGTGGTTCGATGCCGTCGTGAATACCCTCTTGGGGGACAAGAGAATCTCGGGTGCTTCGAGGCGTGGATATACGGGAGTCACTCTCCATGGTGCTGGTGGTCATCATGGATGACTTGTTCCTCTTGTGCTTTGGCCGAGCAGTCAAATGGCTCTCAAGAGGATTCATGTCTGGGGGCATCAAGCTGATCTTCCGGAACATGAAGCCCAGCCAGCCAGCAATCGCCAAGCTGATAAGATGAAGACCACCCGAAGCAATGAAGGTATAGAAAAGGACAGGCTTAAAGGTCTCCATGAGCGATTGGTCCGAGAGGCGGGTTGTCCAAACATCACTCTTGGTACGCACTGACAAGGCACCAAAGGCATACAGAGGTACGACACCAAGGTCAGTGACGCCGCAAAAGAGCTGATACGACGCTGAAGACGCAGGTGAGCGTCCTGCAGCGTCACGAGATAGATGATAGATTCCATAGATGCAGTGCGCTATCGCGACGCCGGGCTGCCATCACATGTTAGTCACAGCCCAAAAGACTATTGGAGAATGGGGCCTTACAGTAATCCTCATAACCCAGCCCTCAAAAGTAGGCACCTTGGTGATCAGAACCATCAACGCAAGCAATCCAAGAGCTGCGACGAGCTGCAAGACACGCAGTCCAGACTGCACATGTCGGAACCATTTAATGAAGCTCTTGGTGCGTGGGCTCATAGACGCATACTCGGTGGCTCTATGTGTAAGAACCCCGTGCATACTGTGAGATTGTCAGCATTGAGGTCCGGCGTTGAAGCAATGCGATAGTACTCACTCGGGGTGTCTGTTGAAGGAGACGAGCGGTCCATCGGGCTTCTTTCGCGGCTTAGGAGGAGTCCAGCTTGCTCTTGTAACCGCCTTGGGATCGAACTTGGGCTCTGGAAAACGCGAGTCGCTACGGACGGCGCTGTAAAGAAAAGGCGCTTGCGACGGAGCCATGTCTGTCGTCGCAGCGCGGTGCGCTTTAGTTCGCGCGACAGTGAATTGCTGGTTGTGTTGTTCGCCCTGTGCTGGAATGAATCCGAAGCGGGGAGTCGTTGATCACGACAGGCGAGTCGTTGAGAATGCGGTTGCTAGTTATCCGAGAAATTGGGCAGCCGAGCGAGAGAGGGGCCTTTCATTTGGGATTAAGAGCAATGATGGCATGTCCGTCTGTGACGAAACTTGTGTACATACGGCTGGTTGTGTTGGCACAGCAACAAGCTGGCTGTGCCACATGCATCGGTCGGAGGTCGGGCCCTGACCAATACCGTGGATGATCGACAGGCCCGTTAGTTAATCTTTGAATTAAAGAGTCACTTTGCAGTATTGGTCTTGTTCTTGGATGACGAGACAGAACCATCATCATCAATAAAACGCTATGTTGTCAATAGCGCGGCGCTTCGGTCGCCAGAATGCAATTCCTCAACTTTCCTGGTTAGCTTCTCATCGAAATTTCTCTTCGGCGCTGCAGCAAAGCTCTCGATCTCCAGATGCGCCATTTCGCATGGCGGTAGTAGGCTCTGGGCCAGCCGGGTTCTATACTGCCTATCGAGTTATGGGAAAGATACCAGGAGTGAAAGTTGACATGTATGAGAGTCTTCCGGTACCGTTCGGATTGGTTCGTCATGGCGTTGCGCCAGATCATCCTGAGGTCAAGGTTAGCTACCCTATAGAGCAACTGGATGGAAATATTACACACTTACACAGTTATATAGAATTGCCAAGATAAATTTGATGAAATTGCATCACAGCCCAATTTCACATTTGTTGGAAATGTTTCTATCGGACATCCAGGTCACTCTTCCAAGCATTGCACAATAGAGTTGCAGAATCTCATGCACCACTATGATGCTGTTCTATTTGCATATGGAGCATCTGAGGACAAGAAACTAGGCATTCCAGGCGAATTGACACTTAGCGGCATTCATTCAGCACGTGAGGTTGTGGGATGGTATAATGGCCTGCCTGGATGCTCTAACCTGGAACTCGACCTCTCACAAGCCGAGGAAGCTGTGGTCATCGGCCAAGGAAATGTTGCACTCGACGTGGCGCGGATGCTTCTCGAGGACATTGACGTCCTTAGAAAAACAGACATCACTGAGAAGGCACTTGAGACGCTATCCAGAAGCAGGGTCAAGAGAGTCCATGTTGTTGGACGAAGAGGGCCGATGCAGGTATGATGAACGATCGATGTAAATCCTAACAGTACTGATATAACCCCTGCAGGCTTCATTCACCATCAAGGAGGTGCGAGAACTCATGAAGCTCAAAGACGTTGCATTCCTGCCTTTCAATCGATCACTTATCCCTGAGGACCTCAAGGCCTTGCCACGTGCCTCAAAGCGACTCATGGAAGTACTCACAAAGGGCTCATCAACGCTTGCTGAGACAGCCTCCAAGACATGGTCTTTGGACAGCTGTCTCTCACCAAAACACTTCCTAGGAAACCAAGATGCACCCTCCCGAGTGGCAAGTACCGAATTCGACATTACAGAACTCGCATCACCATTTGACCCAAAGTCATCGGTCAAGGCCACAGGCGAAACCACGATTTTGCCATCCGATGTGGTGTTCCGCTCAGTCGGATACAAATCTGTAGCCTTGCCTGGTTTTGCTGAAATAGGCATCCAGTTCGATGAGCGTCGTGGCGTTGTCGACAATGACGGCCTTGGTCGAGTGACGAGGATGGTTTCCGATACGCATGCGAGAGGTGCTCACAACGAGAGAGTTCCAGGAGTATATTGCGCCGGTTGGGTAAAAAATGGACCAACTGGTGTAATTGCATCTACTATGCAGGACGCATTCACTACTGGAGATGCGATTGTTCACGACTGGCTTTCAGGGGGCCGCTTTCTCAACGCATCGGATAATAGCAGCGTAACCGGGTGGGATGGCTTGCGACACGACGCTGGGCCAACAACATGTCGAGCTGTTGCGTGGGACGACTGGCGACAAATTGACCGTGCGGAACGGGAGCGCGGGCAAAAGAATGGCAAAGAGAGAGAAAAGTTCACGAGCACAGAAGACATGCTAGCTGTCCTCGAATAAGACTAGTGAAATGCACTTTAACTGTTTGTATATTACATCACTTTGTACTTCAAACCATGCACATCATAGATGCCTAGGCGCTCTTGGTCGTCTCAATCAGCTCAGTCAGTTCAGGAGCCTTTTCGAATAAGTCACCAACCAGACCGACATCGGCAACCTGGAAGATGGCAGCATCGGGATCCTTATTAATCGCAGCAATGACCTTGCTATCCTTCATACCCGCAAGATGCTGAATGGCACCCGAGATACCCACGGCCATGTACAGCTCAGGGGCAATGACCTTGCCTGTTTGTCCCACCTGTAGACTGTTATCGGCGTAGCCGCTGTCAACAGCAGCACGCGAGGCACCAACCGCAGCACCAAGAGCATCGGCGAGAGGTAGCATGATCTTGTCGAAATCATCCTTGGACTTGAGACCACGGCCTCCGGACACAACACGGCTGGCAGTTGAAAGATCCGGACGGTCTGACTTGGCCAAGTCCTCCGACACCCACTCAGTAGGCGACTCGGGCTTGGGGTCCACTCCATCCTCAACGGCGGCAGAACCTCCCTCGAGGGGACAAGCAGCGAATGCTGTTCCTCGGAAGGTGATGAGCTTGACCGAATCTGACGACTCAACGGTAGCGATCGCGTTACCGGCGTAGATGGGACGGACGAAGGTGTTCTCGTTCTCAATTGCTGTGATATCGGAAATCTGTTGCGAATCGAGGAGAGCAGCGACTCGAGGCAAGACACTCTTACCGAATGCAGTGTGGCCAGCAATGACGTGTGTATAACCACCCTTCTTGATATTCTCAACCAAGAGAGGAGCATAGTTCTCGGGGAGACCCTTGTTCCAGAGTTAGTTGTGAGCATGGCAATTGGGGCCAATGAACCAACCTTCTCATATGCGCCGTTATCGACAGCAATAATCTTTTCAACGCCCTCAACCTTGGCGATCTCCTCAGCCACAGACTTGATATTATTACCGGCAATGAAACCGTGCACTGTCCCCCCCAATTTCTTCGCAGCTGTGAAGGCGCTCAATGAGTTGTGGTTGAGTTGGCCATCCTTCTGTTCGAGAACTGCTAAGGTCGATAACAGGCGCTGCCGTTGGCTGTAGGCGTGCGCACGCGCCATAAGGCCTGTGGCCTTTTGTGCCAGCACTCGTTTCGCAGTCGGAAGCATCGTGAGAACGTTATTGGGTTGTGATGATGGCGAACCAACTGCCCTCTCGAAGGAGTGATGGAGGTATGTTAAGACGGCGACGGTTGTTAGCGGCCCGAGGTCATGGCCGAACTTGCTCCGCCGCCATCGGCCAGACCGGGAGCCGACGGCATGTGGACTGAAAAGCCGAATCGGCTTAAGTAGTATCACATGACAGCTTTGATACTCATACAATAATAAAAGGCTTTTGATCTACCTCTAGAAATCAGGAACGAACAAGAGGTTGTTCATGTGGGAGTCCATAAATAATCCCATTTCTGAATTCATTGTTCAAATCGAGTCGGTGGTATCTTGTATGGTAACTACCTAGTACGGATAATAGGTAAGGTACCTACTGTTCGGTTGGCATTTGAGATACAAATTTACGACATTTCATCCGCCACTCGATTTATTCATAAGCGCGATATGATTAGGAGCATTGGAATGATTGTACTCTTATTTAAGACTACTTATATAAAACAAATGTTAAAATGCACATTGCGCTGCCCATTTCAGAACTGCGATGCAGCATGATTAGCTAATCACACAATCACGTGACCAGGTCCTCCCCTCCCCTGGAACTGCGCGTCGAGATGGTCACGGAGCTGAAGGCAATCAGTTCGCGCCAAAATTTCTCCAAGACGCGACCCATTTCATCGCAAGACTCCATCAACATCACGACGCTAGCGATATCGAATCCCCGACAACATACGAAGGATCATCCATCTAGTTCGCGATTTTCCTTTTCGCCCATCATCGCGCATCGAATTTATCTTGCGCGCTCGATTGATTCGTCGCCCTTTCTGAACTACTGCCACTCATCGCGCGGTCTGCATTAAGATGGACGACACTGCCACCTATGGCTCGCCCGGTAACGGTGCTTCGCCCAACAGCAACCCTATCCTCGCGCAGCCTCCTCTACAACCGGACTCTGGTGCAGGTGATAGTGAAGGTATGATGCGCATTGTGATTGCTCGTCTGAACGTGAGGCTCATGGGATGTAGATATCCAGATGTCCGAGGGGTTGGCTACTGAGTCAAACATCAAGCAGGATAGCACAACTCCTGCACCAGGTAATGAAATTGTCTGAAATATGATGGAGCTTTTGCTGAGACTATCCAGCTCGAGGCGATGAAGAGATGAACGATGCGCCCGCTGACGGGGCCAAGACGAAGGAAGACGGGGGGGCTGGCACAGATGGTCAAGAATCCAAGTCAAAGGAAGTTGTTGAGTCAGCTGCTCGCGACCATCTGATGGCGCAAACTCACGCGATCGTCCTCCCGAGCTACAGCACCTGGTTCGATATGAACGTTATCCACGAGATCGAGCGCAAAGCAATGGCGGAGTTTTTCAACAACCGGAACCGAAGCAAAACACCTGCTGTTTACAAGGATTACCGTGATTTCATGATCAACACATATCGGCTTAATCCTGTTGAGTATTTGACAGTGACAGCCTGTCGCAGAAACTTGGCTGGTGATGTCTGTGCCATTATGCGCGTTCACGCCTTCTTGGAGCAATGGGGCTTGATCAACTATCAGGTAAGAACATTTCTTGGTGGCTAATTGAATCTTCTGACATGCAGTAGGTCGACGCCGACCAACGCCCATCGCACGTTGGACCACCTTTTACTGGTCACTTCAAGATTATATGCGATACTCCCCGAGGTCTGCAGGCGTGGCAGCCCTCTGCCGATCCCGTGGTCCTCGAGGGCAAGAAGAGTCAAGATACTGACCAAAAGGCTACCGCTTCCGCCCCGGCCAAGGGTGAGCAGAACCTCGAAATTGGACGAAATATTTACGAGGCCAATGCCAAGAACACTCTCATCAGCAAGACTGAGGGCAAGACTAATGGCGAGACGCCAACCACCAATGGCGTGCCAGGTGTTGAGGATGCCACCAAGACCCCTATCGCCAAGGTTCATTGCCACCAGTGCGGAAATGACTGCACTCGGATATACTATCACAGCAACCACACAGACGCGAACCCTAAGGCCAAATATGATCTTTGCCCCAACTGCTTCACTGAGGGCCGCCTGCCTGCCAACCATAACAGCAACATGTATGTGAAGATGGAGAACCCCACTTACACATCTACACTCGACCGCGACGCTCCTTGGACAGATGCCGAGATCCTGCGACTTCTTGAAGGTCTCGAACGATTCGATGACGACTGGGGTGAGATTGCAGAGCATGTTGGTACCCGCACACGAGAAGAATGCGTTCTCCAATTCCTCCAGCTGGATATCGAAGAGAAGTATCTGGACTCTGAAGCTCCAGTCAATGCTCCCACTGGTTTGTCTATGCTCGGCCCTCAGCAGGGACAACTTCCCTTCAGCCAAGTTGATAACCCTGTGATGTCTGTTGTCGGATTCCTTGCTAGTTTGGCAGACCCAGCTAGTACGGCCGCGGCCGCAAGCAAGTCTGCTGAGGAGCTGAAGCGCAAACTGCGCAAGCAGTTGGATGGCGACAAGGCCGATGACGAGTCCCAGAGCAAGGATGACACCAAACCTAAGAGCGACTCAATGGATATCGACGTTCGACAGGAAACCACCACAACGACGACGACGACAACCACCACCACAACGAAGACAAACGCACTCGCATCTATCCCCTTGGCTTCGATAGGCGCCCGAGCTGCAGGATTTGCATCTCACGAAGAACGTGAAATGACGCGATTGGTGTCTGCTGCCTCTAACGTGACACTACAAAAGCTGGAACTGAAGCTCAAGTACTTTGACGAGATGGAGGCTGTCTTGCGTGCCGAGCGACGAGAGCTTGAACGAGCAAGACAGCAGCTGTTCCTAGATCGATTGACCTTCCGACGAAGAGTTCGAGAAGTGCAGGAGGGCCTCAAGGCTGCGGCGGCCGTCGGTGGCGAGCAAGGTGTACGCCTCGCTCAAGAAGCCATGAACGATGGTGATCGATTGAGCTTCCAGGTTGTCCCAGGCGCGCAGGCTGTTCCCCCTCCCAGCAGCGATGGTCAGATCAAGACCTTCGAAGCATGAGAGCCTGAACTGAGGATGGTCAGTACAAGATTGACTTGGGGAAAATGATGTATGCGGCATTGGGGTTCAAGGTCACGGCGTCTGGCTGGTATGGGGAATTGAAGTGCGACGACCATCGACACGATCTAGAGCCATGTCATCACCCGTCACCAAATTTGGGCCGTACTCATTTGGCATTGCTTAGAATGTGGTAGGTGAGGTGAGGTGAAGGCACGTCCTTGCTCAGAAAGAACCCTCACAATCATTCTTGCTCGGCTCGGTAATATGGAAGAATTTTTGGGGTACCTTTGGCCAGAGCACATGCATGCATGCTGGTTTCGTCTGTTGTGAAAGGGTGTATTACTACATGGCATATATGCCTTGGTTGTTTCTTGCTAGTTGATATTATATGGTCAATGGTTGGTTTGTGATGCTGGCGAATTGGATGTTTCACGTTAGCTGCTATGCTTGCCCTTACTGTTCGCTTCCTCTTATTGTCTAATCGTAACATGACTATCGAGATTGTACCTTTGGAACCTGCAGTAGCAACTAAAACACAAAATGAATATGGATTTCGTTAGATATATGCCCAATTATACGCACCAACCAAATCCAATTTTCGGACCAACGGGAGAAGGACAGTATCCAGACAGTATCAAAAAACGTTTATGTTTCTTGCGTGACGTTTCTAAGATTCTACTATGTTAGTACTCTAGTATGATTGAGGCCTTGTAGAAGTGGCAATGGATGGATGGATGGGCCAAGGGAACATGGGGACGCGAGCTCTCCACTTCCCCACGAATGAGATAAACTGGGGTATCTGGTATGTGCCTCTATGCATGCTCTTAGAGTGTGGATGTGTAGAGGTTTGATAGTGACCGATTTTGTTAATCTTTGTAGCCAAATGAGGTGTGTAGTTAAGTGCAAGAGGCTGAAACTTGAGATCTCCAATAACTAATTTAGGTATCATTGTTTTTAGGCCTACTTTCCCCAATCTAAAGTTCAAACATACCTATGTACAGTTCGTCCTGCGGCTCTAATGCCTCGGAGAGGGCGGATCTAACCAGGCTAGTCACTAGCCTCCTGATTGGATGAATGTCTTGCACCATCCCGTCGGCCCTGACCCTGAAGTCTGTACCTCGGCCCAAGGCTTTTGAGGGGACCGGGTGACGTCTCGGTCACAAGCAAACGTCGCATTTGGCCATCAACCATCCATCCCTCTACTCCATAACAAGACTCGCGTTGGCCTGATAGTATCCATCCAATCTGAAGATTGCCGGCCCTACCCTGTCCACTATCCAACTGACTCGTTCTGGAAGCCTGTCTGTCATCTCTTAAGCCGAGGCCAAAGCAATAAGCGTCGTGTGCGAAACCGGCTCTATTACTATTCTCACATAGAAAACCGACAACACCGTCGTTTACATATCTAACCCATCCCTTCCGATCTTCATCTCCGTTTTTTACTCTTCTCTTCTTGTTCCTTGTTCGTGTTGGCCATGTTGTTGACTTCAGCCCGCTCGCCCGCCCTCAGGAATAGCTTCCTCACCTTAGCCAAGACACGCGCTGTAAGTCCATCCCAATAGTATGTATCTGCACCTTTGGCCAGGCATCTTCACATGTCGTCGACAACGAGGAAGGACGTGAACACTCGTCCGGGTATTCTCTATCCTTGATGACGGATGCCGAGTCATTGGCGGGCTACAGGAACTAGGGTCCGTGGATTCCTTGTGATCGATCCAATGCTCCACTTGCCCGGGCCCAGACATCTCTTCCATCCAAATCAGTCGCTTTAATCATATTTCTTATCCTTGAGAAGTCTCCTCTCAAGACGACAACGTCTCTGACAAACTGAATCCAGGCGCAAACTCTCATCATGGCCCCCGCCAAGCGAGCCAACAGTTCCTCGGCCTCTTCAGGTATGCGCCCCCCCTATTCAATTCTTGAATGTTCGAGTCCAACATACTGATGCACATTGTAACCAGGCTATGTCGAGAACCATTCTAAAGGGCCCACGCTGCGATGGCAAGACTCCCTTCCTCGATTGCCTGTGCCGACACTCGAGGAGACTGCGAAGCGTTACCTCAAGTCACTCCATCCCCTACTATCTGCCAGCGAGTACGAAGCCAGCAAGAAGGCCGTCGACGAGTTTGTGCGCCCAGGTGGTGTAGGCTCCAAGCTTCAAGAAAAGCTGGTGTCCAAGCGTGAGGACCCCAACACCAAGAACTGGATTTACGAGTGGTGGAATGATGCAGCATATCTCTCATACCGCGATCCCGTTGTCCCTTACGTCAGTTACTTCTATTCCCACCGGGATGACCGACGAAGAAGAGACCCAGCCAAGCGCGCCGCTGCGCTCACAACCTCTGCTCTCGAATTCAAGAAGCAGGTTGACGCTGGTACCCTCGAGCCAGAGTATATGAAGAAGCTACCCATCTGCATGGATAGCTATCAGTGGATGTTCAACGCCTCTCGTGTCGCAGCCAAGCCGGCGGACCATCCTGTCAAGTTTTCACCCGAGGAGAACAAGCATATTATTGCGATTCGCAAGAACCAGTTTTTCAAGATTCAACACGAGGTTGACGGAAAGCAGCTCAACACTTCAGAACTCGAGCAACAATTCAAGCGCGTCTACGAGATTGCTCAGCGCGTCCCTGCTGTTGGCAGCCTCACCTCGGAGAACCGAGACATCTGGACTGACGCCCGAGATATCCTCCTCAAGGCCAGCCCCAAGAACAAGGATGCGCTTGAGGCTATTGAGTCATCCTCATTCGTGGTTTGTCTCGATGATGCGGCGCCAGTCACGCTTGAGGAGCGTGCCCACCAGTACTGGCACGGTGATGGTGCCAACCGCTGGTACGACAAGCCCCTACAGTTCATTGTTAACGACAATGGAACTTCTGGTTTCATGGGCGAGCACTCCATGATGGATGGCACCCCCACTCATCGCCTTAACGACTATGTCAATGATCTCATCTTTGGAAACAAGCTCGACTTCTCTGACCCCAGTGTTCGATCCAACTTGCCAGAGCCGCAGCTTGTCAAGTTCGAGATCACACAAGAAGTTCAGAGTGAGATCGATCGCGCAACCAAGGACTTTAACGATGTGATTAGCAAGCATCAGCTTGCTGTACAGGCCTATCAGGGCTATGGAAAGGGTCTCATTAAGAAGTTCAAGTGTTCACCCGATGCTTATGTTCAGATGATTATCCAGCTTGCCTACTACAAGATGTATGGCAAGAGTCGACCTACTTATGAGTCTGCCGCTACGCGCCGCTTCCAACTCGGCCGTACTGAGACTTGTCGAACCGTCTCTGACGACTCTGTTGCTTGGGTCCAATCCATGTCCGATTCTTCAATCGATGATAAGACACGTGTAGACCTGTTCCGCAAAGCCATTAATGCCCATGTCGAGTACATCACCGCCGCTTCCGATGGCAAGGGAGTTGATCGACATCTTTTCGGCCTCAAGAAGCTCCTAGAGCCTGGTCAGGAGGTCCCAGCCATCTACAAGGATCCCGCCTATGGCTACTCTAGCTCATGGCACTTGTCCACCTCTCAGCTCAGCTCCGAGTTCTTCAACGGCTACGGCTGGAGCCAAGTCATCGATGCTGGTTTCGGTATTGCCTATATGATCAACGAGAACAGGTGAATATTGCAATCAAACACACGAGGAAAATACTTTTGCTAACACTTTAACAGTCTCAACTTCAATATTGTCTCAAAGGGGCTTGGTAGTGACCGTATGAGTTACTACCTGAACGAGGCTGCGAATGATATGCGTGAACTGCTCACACCCACTCTTGAGCCCCCCAAGGCTAAGCTGTAGATGGGTTCACACTATATATTTTTTTGGGGAACAAAAGGAGCTCAATGTCACTGTGCTAGCGGGTAGATAGCTTAGGATACTGTCGCAGCTCATGTTGATGGCGTTTTTACTTGGAGGATGTACTCTAGACTTGACCGTCTTTCTGTGCGATGCCATTAGTTGGCAGTAGATATCAGAGCGACTTGTTTTTGGTAAAGGGAGCATAGATTACACATGCAAAATCAATGATGAATAAACGGTTAAAATCCAATAAATCGAACTCCATCTCTGATGTTGCCATTACACGTCTAGGTACATGTGATGCGGGCCAAAAGAATTGCACGACGGGAAAGATTTGAATGAATATCCTACTCCTACATCTCTAGATCCAACGTACCCTCTAGATTAGCCGGCATGAGCTACGATTTCGTTGACCAAATCTCCCTTAGACTCGTCGTAGTAAGAGCAGATCTGCGAAGGCAGAGGCACCTCCTTGTAGTCTTCATCCTCGCCAGAGATGACATTGAGGTTAATACCCGCCGACTTGCTGGTGAAGACCTTGGTTCCTATGCTCTCTTTGCTGAAGTAGATTTGGGCACTGTCAATCTGGTCCAACATGACTGTAGGGATGGTACCCATAACCTGGAGAGCAAAGTTGTTGGCTTTGACAACGTCGACAGTCGAGACCAGGGTGTCAACAATCAAGGACAAACGAGTTGAGTTCTCGACAGTAACCTGGTTGGCCTTGCCCTTGACAACGATAGTGGTGTTGTTGCAGCGGCTGATGAGAACGGAATGCGTCAATGAGGCTTCAATCTCGATCGGCTCGGACTCCTTTTCGAAGTTTTCCTAAGATATGTTAACGACAAGCCATATTGCTCCACACGGATAAAACATACAATAGTCCACTTGTTACCCTCAAGTTCCTTCTTGGCAGGCTTCTTAATGCGCATACTCTCAGGCTTAGGTTTCTTGCCAGGAGCAGAACTCTTACCCCTCTGGCCACTTGAAACCGTCGAGCCACTGCGGAGAGATGGGTTTTTGTGTGTCATTTCAGACTTGTCCACCTTGCGCAAACCCTTGGTAACAGCGTCGCCCTTGTTGAGTTCCGAGAAGACAGCACCAAAGCCCCCAGATGATGCAGGCGCAGGAGCAGCCTCCGCCTTGATGTCCAGAACAGGAGGAGGACCGGGAGGAGGTGGAGGAGGTGGAGCACCCCCAGCAGCAGGCGCCGGGGCAGCAGGAGCAGAAGTAGATGCAGAACCAGCAGACATTGACTTGAGGACCTCCTGGGCAGGCTGTCCGTTGGGATTCCAAGGAATACCTGTTGGGAAGTATTGCTTGACGTAATCGGCAAGATCGCGGAACATCTGGAAGAAACTCTGAACCCATTCAACCTGCCTTTGATCCCTAATAGTCTGGTTAAAGATGGTCGCGTCGGCCCAAGAATTTGACTTACTTATCCTTCTGCTCTTTGAGAACCCTATTTCCGAAGAATTGGGCTGAGCCAAGACACTCATCCACGTGCTTAAAGGGGCGGGTTTCAATGGTGACCCATGCAAGAACCATAATACCGTCAGAGACGGTGCTGAGGTGTGTGTACATATCGCTGGGTCGGTTGGATTCTTTGAGGTCAGTAACGGCCATTAGGGCCTCATTGATAGGTTTAATCAGGCTTTCATAGAGTGTCATATCAGGCCCGGAGAGATCAGGCTTCTTTGCCTTGGTCGATATCAAGAGGAATTTGCGTTGTTCCATGAAGCCAGCCTTGACGAGCGCAGCCTAATATTGTATGATGATCAGTCTCCTGTCTCATGTAGAAGGGTTTGAAAGAGTCGCGCGTACCTGCTCAGCAACCAATCCTCCAAGCTGGTCGCTCAGCTTGACATACTTGCCGACAGAAGAGTCCAGGAAAGCATCAAACTCTTCGATAGATTCAGGCAGTGTCTCGACAGTAGGTTCGGGTTCAGAATTGGTGGCAGCTTTGGGAGCGGCAGTACCCGGGGGCGTGGGAGCGATCAAGGTAGGGTTTGGAGGAGAAGGTATCGCCTGGTTCAGAACGGCGCCATCGGTGGGAGGCTCGGTTGAAGAAGCGATATCCTCGAGGCGTGAAGTTGCAGCCTCGAGCCTGAGTTGTTATCAGCGTCGGTGCATTCCACGGGGCAATGTACAGTTGTAAAGAGCTTACCTCTTAATAAGCGTAGTCAAGTTGTGCATCTGGTTATTGGCAGCCATGATAGACAGTTACCTGTCGGTGTATACGAGTTGCGATTGGAGCGCGGAAGAAAAAGTGATCCGCTGGAAATCCTCGAAGCTGAAGGTATGTCTGATTCCTTTATATAACAGTTGATCGAACAGCAGCGACGTGCTCAGGCAACAGGATCGTTGCTTTGGTGGATTGCGCAAGACGAATGGGGGGTAGTTTTCTGTTTAGGTAGCTAATGAAAGGGATCGACAGCGTAAAACAATCGAAGAAGAAGGCAGTAAGGCTAGCGATTGATGCTAATGCTGTTGCCTGTTCGCTATACAAGCTGAAGGAGGCTGAAGAAACAGATAATATGTAATGAAGATGGGATGAGGTGAGGTGATTGGAGCTTGGTCGAGGAGGTTCAAGATCCAAATAGGGATGACAACTGCACGGACAGGGGAAGCAGTAGGTAGAATACCTGACGGTACCTCTCGTTCGCGTACTAGACCCTGCGGAAAGAGGTACTGTCTAAGTATCATGCAAAATGGGTCGAACACCTACGTAGGTTCCTCAGTGCCTTACCCAGAGAGGCTAGGAGGTAGGTGAGGTGCCTTCCTAGGTGGGTAAGGTCAGAGTGTGTGGGAGTTGGCAGGTCTAGATTATGAAGTGAGAGACAGAGAAAACTTGTGAAAACCATCATCGGCCAAAGTCTTGCTTAAAATTGGAATATTATTACGGGCAGAGAAGAAAAGGAACATACAGAACCTCGAGCAATTATCGTATTCAAGTATTCGGGTAGGTGCCCAAGGACCTGGGTACTAGCGAGTTTTCCACGTTAATACTTAGCTGGCATTCCGTCAACGCCGGAATTGGGTAATGAAGAAAACTACATACGGAATAGATATCTGTTTCTACCTTACTACGGACTAATAATAAATTACTAAGATAAAGTATTTCATGAAGAGTTTATGAGAGGAAAGCCTAACAGTCCTTCTTTCTATCCTGAGGCTCTCTAGAGTTATGAGATTTCATTATTCTGTGAATATTTTCTCTTTTTTCTCTCCTCAGGCTTTCTTCCTGGTTGGTGCAAAGCCACGTTAAGCTTCCACGCCGTACTTGTAGCCAAAGAACATTATGCTTTGGCAAATCCTATAATTATTTATAAATATCTTGTTGATCAATACGCGCTGGACCTAGTAGACATCACCTCTAACACGACAGATCTATTACTATCAGATTCTGGATAGCCAGAGAAAGGCAGGGTATCTGAAGATAGGTAGAGTGTGATTGACTTGAACGCTTCCGAGACAATAGAACTGGCTACCCGGGTACCTGACTAAGGTAATTAAAGCTACCCCCCACCTTAATGCATAAGGTGGTAAGTACCTAACTTGACCAACCTACCGGCGGACGGGCCCTGGGCTGCAGTTCCGATCAGCCCAACGTGGACACCGCCTAGAAGTAGGTTAAATCAGAGTCACTCACTCATCCATTGCTATGAGCAGGTATGCTCTTTTGAGGATCTCCATCCTACACAAATCCATGGCTGAGCTGATGTATGCCATAGTCACCAGCCTTGACTTTTCCCACCCACCTCTGCCAGCAAAACCAGACATCCCTGGGATACCAAAGCAAAATCATTGAACCCCTGCTTTTGCGATCCGATCCGCTTCTCAGCATCCTGACCACGAACTCCACAGCCGTTGAAGATTTCCATTCCTAATCAGTTTATGAGCTGAGAGGGATCCGTACAGTACAGTCAACCGCAGATAAGACATCTGCCTATCAAGGAACGAGTTTCTCCACAGCGAGGCCATATCTACCACAACTTCTACCTCCTGTCTCGCCATCTGGATATTACTCTTTGCTCTTCGCGTCTTACCATAGCCATCAAGCGAGAAGTTAAGTTTCACGGACATCATGGCTGATCTCGCCGCTCCGCCAAAGCTTGAGCTGCCCACTGATAGCAAGGAAGTGATTGCTGTAGAGGAAGAAAAGAATCTAGATGAAGGCCAGACTCAAGATCAAGTGCAACCTGAAGATGCAGACGAACCAAGAGTCGGAGATGCAAGTGCGGACATGCAAGAAGCAGAACCAGAAGCTGGGGCAGATACAACCTCAGAACAGCCACCTCTGGCCTCAGTTGACAGCGAAACTAGCAACGCAGCAAGCGAACAAAATGTCCCGATCGATTTCGTCACGATGGGCATGTTTATAATTGGTTAGAAGACCCCTAACCCAGCCAGCGCTTCTACTCCTGAAGCATGTGGTCATGTGGTTATTGTTTTGCTTTACTTGGAATAAGAACCTGTAACTAACTTGAGTTAAAAGATGACATCGACTTCATTCCCCCAACTCCGCCCGTCAAAGACATTCTTGGTGGTGCTGGCACCTACTCGGCCCTGGGAGCTCGCCTGTTCTCCCCCCCACCCAAGTCTGCCTCAGTTGGCTGGATCGTCGATCAAGGCTCAGACTTCCCACCTTCTCTCTCGACACTCATTGACAGCTGGTCCACTTCGGCTCTGTTCCGCCATGATGGGCTTCGCCTGACTACCCGAGGTTGGAACGGTTATGAAGGCACTGCCGAGAAGCGTGCTTTCAAATACTTGACTCCAAAGAAGCGCTTGACTGCTCAAGATCTTACACCAACATTGCTTCAGTCGCGGTCATTCCACTTGATCTGTTCCCCAAATCGTTGCAGGGAGCTTGTTTCCGAGATCACCTCACTTCGCAAGACGATTGTTCCCCCAGAGACGTACACCAAGCCCATCTTTATTTGGGAACCTGTACCTGATTTGTGTACTCCCGACGAGTTGCTCAACTGCACCAATTGCCTGCCTTTGGTCGATATTTGCAGCCCTAACCATGCTGAACTTGCTGGCTTCATGGGCGACAGTGGTCTTGATCCAGAAACGGGCGAGATTTCTACCGTAGCTGTGGAGCGAGCCTGCGAGCAGCTTCTCGCTAGTATGCCTTTGCAATCCTTTTCTCTCGTTATCCGTGCAGGCGAAAAGGGCTGCTATATTGCGAAGAATGGAGGAAGGAAGCGCGGCCGTGATCCCAAGACAACCAAGCGACGCAAGAAGGATTATGTGAGAGGAGGTCTGCAGCCAGACACAGACATGGAGGCTTTGTTTGCTGGCCTACTCCAGGATGCCGATGGCTTTGTCGCTCGTGAGGAGATCGAGGTTGATCCTGGTGTCGAGAAATGGGTTCCTGCCTACCACACAGACCCATCCAAGGTCGTCGACCCAACAGGTGGTGGAAATACCTTCTTGGGTGGCCTTGGTGTAGCCCTGGCTCGGGGTGAGAGCCTTGAGGACGCCGTGGCCTGGGGTAGCGTTGCCGCAAGCTTCGCGATTGAACAGGTTGGCGTCCCAACAATTGGTAGAGATGCAGAAGGCCGCGAGGCTTGGAACGGGCATAATGTTGAGGCTCGTCTGTGCGAATTCCGCGAACGTCTATGAATGAAATGCGACATGCTCGAATACACGGGTTTTTACTAGAATAATAAGAATAGAGAAAGATTTGTTATATTCAGTTTACGTCAATCATTAATTACGTAGCTTGACCACCGCGTAGTACTCGTGTGTCGTTACCAACTCTCGCACCAGTACAAAGCCAACCGATACACCAGAAATTCTCATCAACGCCACAGTACTTGGTATTCCTGACATGTCAGTATCGTTAAATCTTGTAAACAAGATCTCCCTCCGTGAACCTGGAATCAATGTTAGCGATCAACGTACGGGATAACGGCATTGGGCAACTTACATAATCTGGTTTGCCTCTCCCATTTTCTCAAGTGCCTTTGTGGCTTCTGCTTTGCCGAATGCATCGCGGCGGCTTCCAAGTTTGTTGTTGACGGCTTCGATGACGGCTTCTAATGTGGCCGCGTCGTCTTCGAACAGATCTGTGTTTAGAAGTTGACCAAGGGCTCCTCGGAAGGTTGTCAGACGTTGAGAGCTGATGGGGGCATCGTCGATAGCCAGTGCAGCAGCACCGCTTGTGAGGTCATCGTCACCGTCCTGCGACTCTGCCTGAGTCTGAGATGGCAGTTGGGAAGCAGGTATTGATGATGCAAATGAAGTTTGAGATTGCGACGAGTCCTGTGTTCGCCTGTTGGAGCGTCGAACTGGGGTTTGAGACTCATCTTCAGATAGATCGGGTTCTCGGCTGGACCGAGCTGTGTCGCTGGCGTCCCTTGCTTGGAGACGACTGCTATTGCGTGTCGCCCCTGCAGACGGCCTACTTGATTGTGTGCCGTTGGCGATATCTTCATCCTCATCGTCACTGGAGCTTTCCTCGCTGGACGAAGCAAAGTCAACAGTCTGGGTCTTTCTCCGTTTCTTCCGCGATTCTCCCACAACTTCCTTGAAAAGGGCAAACCTCAGGATGGCTTCTGCAGCAACCGCATCGCGTTCCTCAACTCTGTTCGACAGGCGAGATTTGGCGTGTGCCGTGGCAAGACGAATGATGGTCTCTAGAGTTCGCACCGTTAAAGGACTGGTTCTTCGCTGATTGCCTTCCATCTCATCGTTTCGTAAACCGACATAGATATCGGCAATGCGATCGGAAGCCTCCTGTGTGAGGATGGGCTTGATTCTCGTCTTGGCATACTGGATGTATTTCTTCATGAATGGGATGCTAAGGATTTCGGGTTTCTTGTTTGCACCTCGACCGGATGTAATAGTGACACCAGAATGAAGCATTGCATCGTACTTCTGATAGACTTCGGTTGGCCCCTGAGACTCGTTCTGATTTGTAGCGGAGACACCTAGAGATTGTGCACCTTGTTCACGTACAGGAGCTCCCTCCTCGGTTCCTGGCTGTCGATATCGATGCATACGAAGGACGTGCTCTGACACATGGCGATCGCGTGTGTCTTCGATATCATCTGTGACGACAAACAGTAAATCAAAACGTGAGAGCAGAGAGTCAGGGAGCGCGATGTTTTTATGAGGATCCTTGTGAGGATCATATTGACCAAAGATAGGGTTGGCAGCAGCAACAACACTGCAGCGAGCGTTCAACGATGTGTGAATACCTGCTTTTGCAATGGTGACAGTCTGCTGCTCCATGACTTCGTGAATTGCAACTCTGTCCACGTCTGACATTTTGTCGAATTCATCGATACACACGACACCACGATCAGCCATGACCATTGCACCAGCTTCGAGCCGGCGCTCGCCTGTCTCCTTATCAGAAGTAACGGCCGCGGTGAGACCAACACCTGAGGAGCCACGACCCGTTGTTGCAATCGCAAGTGGCGCAGTATTGAGCACGAAGCGCAGTAGCTGAGACTTGGCAGTCGATGGATCACCAACCATCAAGATGTTGATATCTCCACGCAAATGTGTTCCGTTCTCGAGGTTCTTCTCAATACCACCCAGAAGCATCAGTAAGATGGCCTTCTTCACATAATCGTGTCCATAGATACTGGGCGCAAGAGATTGCGAGAGTAAATCAAGGAGGTTCTTCTTCTTGGCCACCTTGTTGATGTTACGAATGTCGGTATCTGTGATAGTCGCGGTTGCTACGCCGCCCCCAGACTTTGAAGATAACAAAACAACATTGTTGGTCAAAATCATCGTCTTGAACAGAGCACTGTTGTGATTGGTGTTTCGGTTGCCCAGGGTTCGATAAATGCCGACAAGCTGCACTCGATCGCCAGGCTTCACACTGTCAACCAGGTCGTCATCGAGAATGGCGTCGACTCCGCGAGGAAGCTGTCCTGCAGGTGCCCGCTCCGGCATTTCCTGGATAGAGATGGTTTGATGGTCTCGGTATGTGCAAAAGCCATACTCCGTAATGAGCGGGTTGCCGTCGTCGTCCTCGCGAGGGTAAACGCTCGAAGTGGTGACACCGTTGGTCATAGTCTGGTCTTGATACTCGCGAAAATGAAACATATCCTTCTTTTCATTGTAGTGCACACTCTTCACGACTTTAGGTCGAATGAGCGAACACCGCGTCACAATGCCTTCGATAGAGACCATGTAGTTGAGTAGATGGGATGACAATGTGCGTGGATTGCAAGCGTTCAAGCCGAAGCTTCCAGCCCATGCACAGTAATAAATGGTGTCCTTTGCCGTCTGGTCAGGTCGCGCCTGCGGAATGGTATGTACAATGTTCTTGAGGGCCTGATCAAAAGCCAGAGTGAAATCGAAGGGTTGTTGCAAAAGGCCCTGTGCGAGGTCGGCGTTGTGATTGCGCACATGATCGAGATTGACAGTCAGTCGACGCTGGTTCTTCTGCAGCATAAGAATAATATCCGATCGATAACTTCGAACTTGGGGATCATCTTAAGACTCGGGGTTAGCTCGTGAAGATTTGAATTGCAGCAGAACGATAACAGCACTTGGTTGAAGAAATGGGCGGTGGACGTACTAGGATCAAGAAACTCTTCCGCTTGACGAATGCGGTCCCGTACGCCTTCATCCTGAAGCATAAAAGAATCCATGGTGGCGTTTTCTTTGCAATGCTGTTGCCAATGAGTGACTTGGTCAAAGGCAATGCAAATATGTATGAAAGTCGAATCGAGGGGTGAAAGTAATCAGGCGGGGCGTTGCTAGGGGACTGCTCGAAATTGGTGTCGTGCTCCCTTAAAGCAGCGCGTCTCTTTCGCGTAAAGTGGTTGTCTGTGCCTAGGTATGAAGTGGCTGATGTGGCTAATGGAAGAGGGACCAGCTTCCCCCAAAGAGGCTAGTCCTATTGTCGTAATGACCTATCCTCTGACGGAGCACTCCATACGGAGTTGGGATCCCCATGCTCCTACATGCAAACCACTCTGAACTCTCAACTTTGATGATCTCACCATACTACCATTCTATACTATCACGCACAAGACAACTCACTAGCGGATGATATTCGTCGATATCCATGTTGAACAATGTCGGTCGGACTCTCTGGCAACGCGCATACCGCTCTAGATGAAGAAGCAAGGGCTGAAGTCGACGTCCTCAACTCGCGACTCGAAAAGACAACACAGTTGACCAAAAAGATCCAGTCCTGCCTCAACCGACTTGAGACAACTGGAAAAAGTGTCCAAGATGTTGCGGGACCTTTAAATGGAGAGACCAGGCGACTGCAAATACTGGGAAATAGTAAGTAACAGAAGCCATGTTTAGTCAATACCAACAGCTAACCATGGGCTAGACGTTGACTCCGTTTTGGCCGCTATTGATCGACTGCGCCAGCCTGCAGATAGCAAAAACGATGAAGAGCAGATAATACGGGTCGGCCCTGAGAAGGCTGGCCTCTCCAACTACTTGGCTTCCATCAGGCGTCTAGGCAAAGCCTTGAACGAGATGCAAGCATCCAACTTGCGCGCAAACCAACAGACGATGGCCGATCTTTCACGACTCATCAAGTCAGGCAATACTCAGCTCGAAAATCATTTCCAGACCCTGCTTCGCGCAGAGACGCCTCGAGCCGTTGAACCATTGCACTATATCACCAAAGACAAGCCTTTCCCTACTCTCCCTCAAGATAAGATTGCTCGACTTGGCCTGGTGTATTCGTATGTCGTCGAGAGCCGCCACAGCGGGTCCTCTGAGCTCGCCCATATATATGCAGAGGTGCGCGGTCCATACCTCTCAGCATCCCTGGCCAACCTTGCTGCCGCAAGCGTCAACACAGCCAAGAAGAAAAGCCCAGATGCTGTTTACCGAGCAGGCACCAACGGTATTGGGACCTACTCACAGGGTATGGAGGGCTTGTTTCTCTCCGAATACGAAAATGTCTGCAGTGTTTTCTCACGCGAAGATTGGGGCGTCGTCTTTCAGTCGACTTGCCAGGCAGCGTTGGCTGAGCTTGCCCGAACTTTGCGTGAACTCAACGCCCACATCAAGAATCACCTAAACACAGACTGTTATCTGGCATATGAAATCACCGAAATCATATCGGCCCTTTCTGGGAAGCTGGAAACACGGACTGGCGAATTGGGGGGAGCACTTGCTGCTGCTCTGAAGCCCGTTCGAGAAACCGCCAAGACATCCCTTGCAGAACTCCTGGACGAGACAAGACGAAAGATCAGTATGTTACAGATGTTGCCATCGGATGGCGCGCCAATCCCCTTGGTATCGGAGACGATGCAGCGCCTGGAGACGATGGTGCAGTTTCTACGGCCGATTTCAAGCATAATGATATCAATTGGGGACGGCGGATGGAAGTCCAACGCAGCGGCTAACGGACGCTCAACTGATGCACTTCCGAGTCTGGCATCGTTTGATGTAGGGGCAGATGGCAAAGAATTATTCTCGCACTATTGCCTCGATACAATCGAAGTGCTTCTATCCGGCTTGGAACAGAAGTCAAGAGTGCTCATGAAGAGCAGGGCTGTTTCTGGAGTATTCATGGCCAACAGCGTTATCATAATTGGACGAATGGTCCAGAGCTCGGAACTCAGCGGACTGCTGGAGAACAAACTTGACATTCTCGATCAATGGCGCAAAAAGGCAACAGCAGCCTACACAGATGTCTGCAAGGACCTTTCTGTACATCTATTCGATACTGTGCACACTAATCGTTCAAATCGCCCAACCTCGGGGCCCGTCGACTCTACATCCATCGTCAAAGGGCTAGGAAGCAAGGACAAGGACAAGATCAAAGAGAAGTTCACCCAGTTCAACAGCGCCTTCGATGACATGGTATCTCGGCACAAGTCGTATAGCATGGAGCGCGAAGTACGGCGAATGTTTGGGGAAGACATCCGCCAGAAATTGCAGCCTCTATACGAACGGTTCTGGGACCGATATCATGAAATCGACAAGGGTAAAGGCAAGTACGTCAAATATGACAAGACGTCTATCGCCGCTGTCTTTTCCACTCTGGCTTCTTGAAGATAGTCCCATGATGGAACCTCTGCGGGATCCGAAAATTTTGGCTGTTGCCCCGTCCGGGAGCACGATTGCAACAATTGCCAGTCAGCGTGTAGGCCGCAACCCTACATCACATATGTTTATCGTAAATGACTACAAAGTATCTTCTCACCGTGTTAAGGCGCTCGGCCCAATCGCTTTGTCGATTTTGCCACAAAGGAACACATTTGAAACAACGAATAATTTATTTACCAGCTATATCCCCCTTTCGCTTTCTACACTGCCAAGATCCAGCGGCACCCCAAACTCGGGCCATACCATACAGATCAGGAATGGAGCGAGAATAATTGATGAGCCAGAGACAACGTCGAACATATCGTCTGGACTGCCGCTTGTTTGCTGGATTTCGCAAAGACGACCGATGAATTGCAGAACGATCAGGAGGGACACCTGGGGCATGTGCCGCAGTAGTCGTGAGTCCCGAGATCATTGGCTTTGCAGCAGGCAGTGCAGCAACTGTTGATAGGCAACTGAGCTTCGGCAACGGTCATGGTGAGAGTGAAGGCGAAGGTGACGAGAAAAGAAGTTTGGGAGTTTCGTGTCAGTTGACTTGTATGGGAGGTTGAAGAAGATGGTATCAAGATTGAGACGAAAGTGCTTATATCGTGGGGCACATGCAGTAAGGTTGATCATCGGTTTTGGAAGCTTTATACTCGGTCCATTTTCAGGGGTGAGCCAACAATGCCACGATGGTCTCATCCGTGGATCCGAGTGAGGCTGATGGGATGTCAATTTGAGGTGACTGGAGATGTGGTAGGGCCCGGACATTCGGGCAGGGGTTTTGTTGCCTTCTCTAGGTATGTACAGTACCTACGGATGGATTGAAACACGAAACAGTCCCACACCCACGTCGCGTCATCATGCGCCTACTTACAGTATGTATATTCCTTCCGCCGTACGCCCATGGCCCAAGGAGAATGAGTGCGGCTCTCAGGGCATCGTCATCATGCAAGCATTTTGACGCGACAGTGAGACTAAACCCTGGCCCCAGCAGGAGGCAGCTGTCATCTGGCAACAGTTTTGAGGGCGCACAAGTTGGAATTTCATACGCCCGTTATTTATGTAATGCATTGCATGACCCATATTGGGCCTCATATGGTTGAACTGCCCTGCCTCGAGAAAACCGGCATGGCGTCTATTCTGAAGGTTATTGGAGAGAATTGCACGGCTGTCCTCCCATGCTCTGCAACATCGTATATTGTAATTGTTTCTTTCAACTCAAAGCCACAGGGCCTCGGTCGAGTCATACTACGTGGCGACACTAGAAATTCAACACGAGCGAATTGCTCCTCACCGGTCAACAAAACAAGTAGATTATCTAGCACATGCATCACATCCATCCGTCTCACAATATACCAAATTTATTCCGCACGCGCTAGTCCTCGGGCGAGATCCATGCTTCCGGGCTGATCGCCCCTTTGATTTGAGAATCCTTAGCTGCTTCTGACAAACATGCATGTCTCAGCCACCGATCTTAGCCTTCAGACTTGATCCCGCTGCCAAAGATATCGTCAATGCGCCTCCGTCGCTCCCACATAACAACACCGTCATTCCTGCGCTTGAAATAGAGTATGCGGTGTTGCGGAATAAACTCCTCGTCGGTCTGCTCGCTCTTCCATTGCTCTACTGCCCTCTCACGGGCTCCCAGAAAACGGTCCTCATATCCGATGATGTAGTCGCTTTGGTCGAAGTTGGGGTCCCAACGAAGGCGGTTGAGCACATCAGCAGCCGTGCGAAATTTACCTAGTCCGGGCGTCTTGCTCACCACTGTAGCCCGAGACCCAGGGGCCGCCCCCATGCTCTTCTTCCCTTTCGACTCTTCTTCAGTCTCATCGATTTCTTCCTCTTCGTCAAGGTCTTCATCAGATTCGTCATCATCCGTCTCTCCAGCAAACTCTCCCCATAGACTCTGATCAACTTCCAATTCGCCGAGATCATTAGCTCGAACAATGGATGCACTCATCCAGCAGAATTGAGCGTCGTAATACTTTTCATCTCGGCGAATCCTCCCTTCAAACTCCTGTAACACTGTTTGCGTGGCCATGCCCGTCTCTTTAGCGTTGTCCTTGCTTGCGTCGCCGTCCGATGCAAGACCGATGAGGTAACAGCCGTGATATTCTGCGCTGGGGTTATCTGTTCCAGATTGCGTATCCAGAAAGCGAGATGGCCAGAAACGTGCATGTAGATGCTTCAGCTTTCTATTTATGTCTGGAAAATGTCAGTATTATGGTTGCTTTCTAAAAGTAAAGAGACGCTCTTACCAACTAGTAACATGACACAACGTGACTCAAGCCAGCCAATAAACCGGCCACTCTTTTCTTGCGATGGGCCCCAATAATGAGCATCGACCTTGATGTAAGTCTTGTACGCATGTAGGAACTCTGTGGCTCCTGGGCTTTTTACAGATCCCAGAGTGTTCCCTGGCTCCACGCCAAGTAGCTTACCCCAAGAACAGTCATCAACTGAAAGCAATTTGTTGGCGCGAGCAAACTCAGAAGCAATCGTCATGACTGATGGGATGGACGCAATAGGAGCGGTGTTGAGTGCCGGAGCATGCCAACCGATCAAGCAGAGAGGCTCTCGAAATGTTCGGTTGTATCTCAAGTCTTTGTGAAAGAATGGATCAAAGACCATGGAAGTTTTCCAATCGAAATCCGCGTAATGATGAAAGAAAGTGACGACAATGTCGGCCGGGGACACAGTGTCACTCTCACGACTTAACTCTTTACAAATAGGCACGAGGAGGACTGAGATATGTATACCACCAAGGAAGCCAAACTTTGCCGAATAGATACCTCGCGCTTGGGCCCAGGACTTGATGAACAAATGTGCCATACGGTATTGGACCATATCCGGAAGTGAGCGGCGAAGGTAGAAAAGATCGCGAACAGGCTTGAGTTTAGCGAGTGCCTGGAACGACAGAGAAAATGCCGGATCGTTGGCGGGACGCTTCATAACTTCAGGCCACCTAGAACTAAAGGTCAGCATTTATATCTCAGTTAAGAGGAACGACGAAAGTACCTTTCAGCTATTGATGCCGCTGCACAATACTGGAGATCGACCTTAATGCCATGGACTTCAAGTTCAAGCATGTACCCGGAATTGGCCTTGACTCGTCTCAAGATTCTTATGTCTGAAGTCGTTGCTCGCTTCAACCTTTGAACAGCCAAAGTGAAAAATGTCTTTGAGCTGAATGGGCCGATGCAAAGACAGTCAATATCAGATGAGCTCGTCCAGACGCCGAGGCCATAAGAACCAACTGGTACTACGACAAAGGCAGGCCCAGGTCGGAAATCGGTTTCCGAAACAGAAGAAGTAGCATCTTTGAGAACCATCTCAAGAGTATTGATCGCTTCAACCCGCGTAGCCCTCTCCTGCTCGGTCGGGAAACACCCATAATTCTCCAAGAAGCTCTCCAAATCCTCAACGTTAGTTAACCCAGGAACAGGCCTTTGTCGTACAATTCTCATTTCTGGCACATAGGGCTGAGACATATCAGAAGGTGATGACTTCACCAAGAGACATCTTATACCCCAGTGATCACTGGCGTATGTCGGACGCCCCCCCTCGGGTAATTCAAATGGTGTCTGCCCAAACATGTTGAAACCATAGGGGTGGTAGTGGCCGTCTGCCTTTACCAATATCCTGTCGTATCTCTGTGGCCGATTGTTCAATCCGTTTCCAACAAGATCGGACGCTAAAGTATTGGTTAGGGGATCGAATGTAGCCCCTTGCTCTCCCTGAAAAGAGTCCAAGACGTTCCTCTTGTCATTGGCGATGTCGGAAGATTCGCCTGACTCAAGTCGCGTTGCCAACCAAGTGTCCAAGAAGCCAGAATCTGACATGGCCCGGTCAATATCCCGCAAGTGACGGATTGTTTGAGGAGAAACATCTTGCTTTTTCCTAGCAGCATCAATGGTATAAGACGAGGTTGCCAAATTAAAATCACCCGCTATGATGCATGGGTGATGCGAGAAGTCGGTAGATATATAATCAAGCATCTTCTGCACCTCTTTCTTCTTGGCAGCAATGGCCCCGTCGGTGAGGCCTTGACTAAGATGACACGCCATAAGGATCCAAGGCCTGAATCGTTCATCGTCAACATCCCGTGTGCCAGTGCCTGGGAATCGGACCACAGTACACCCTTTGTGCTTCCTATGGAATGGAAGGTAATGCCACTCAAACGAGAATCTACTCAGGACGACGGTATTGAGAAGGCTAGGAAGCGGCCCAATGTTAGGCTGATCTGGGGGTCCATGGGTAACGAAAGGATAGCGACTACGTATCTCTTTGCTGGCAAGCAGGTCGGGAAGAAAGTGGTCTGTGACTTCTTGGAGGACAACGATATCGGCGGTGGCACGAGCTGAGAGCAGATTTTCCACCAAGGCTGAATGCCTATTTGATTGAGGAGGCCACTCAAACTCTGCCAGGACGTTATAAGACGCAACAACCAATTGGTCCAACACAAGCTCGTTAGCACCAGCAAAAGGAGTCGGCGATACAGCCGTTTCCCAATTCCCTGAGGGCTGGGTCGAATGATAACATGGTTGGAAAGCAATAGTCGACATCTCGTCAAGATGATCACTGAAACTTCGAGGTGGTACGCTCCGAGTGAATGTGCCCGACTCGAGTTCCAGAACACCCCAAAGCCTCATAGGCCGTGATCCGCTCCCGCCAGGCGCGAGGGCACTATCACGAATGAGAATAGCGACTTCTTCCACTTCCCATTCTATCGGTGCTAAAAGACGAGCCTTTTCGAGGAGGAAGTGATGGGGTGCAGCTTCAGCATCTTCACTCTGACCAATGGTCATATGGAGATTGAATCCTCCATTTTTAGCACCCTGGGGTTGACCAAGGATGCTGTGGATGGTATTTCTGAGCTCTGCGAGCTTGGTAGACCCGGAATCTGAGCTTGAACCCAAGAATATGGTGTTGTGGTTCTTGTGTTTAAAACAGTCAGCAGTGTTAAGAACAAGTTGAGGCCGATCCTCTATCCGGAGTCCTTCAAGGGCTTGGGCTGCATCCTCCAGTACTTCAGGCCGCACGAAAGGGTAGATGAGGTTGACATGAGGAGGCCAGGCAGAATATGCCTTGTCATAAAGACTTCTCAGGCGATCCACCGATGACCAAAGCCTTCGAGGAGGAATGACACAGAGAGCAGTCTCATGAGACTCGAAAAGATAAAACGAAGTCTGGTCGGTGTTCTCCATGGCTTGAAGAGGAGTCTCTAGAGTAAGCTGAATGATGGTAGGGGATTGAAGGCACTATGGCCCAATGTAGACAAGCGAGTTTGAAAATGTGGGAGACCCTTGTTTGATGCCAAATGCCTGGTGAATTTCAAGGCGGGGAAATCATCAAACAAGGTACTGAAGGTGGTACTCTGCGTGCTGGTTGCTGTTCAATGGAGTTGGTAAAAGATAGGCTCGCATCGGTTCTTTATGCTCTTCTCGCTCCGCAAGGCTGAGATATTATAACAACATACTGACTCATGAATAATGATTGGAGCATTTTCGGTATGTTTGTCATTGCTCCAGTATCAGGAACTAGCTGAGGCGAAGCAAGCCTGCGGCGTGACTCACCTTAGACGCTCTGTTAAAACGACAAGGAAATTGAAGAGAAGGCATATTCGACCAACTATAATCCTACCCTAGTAGACAAGCTGCCTTGGTGTACTAGGTATGGAGTCAACAGTCATGCATCAAACATGACTATTAGTTACCTAACAGTATTAGCACTCATCTTTCATGACTTGACAGATCGTCGAATAGGCTGGTCTTGGACACTGCAACGGTCCGGTAGTTATTCAAAACGTCTTATGATGGGATTTCCCATGGCGTGTTTCGTAGCAGATTGTGTATATATGTACGCAAAAGTGTAAAGATATTCTCGCTTCCCGCAAAACAAAACCATACAGTTATTGCTGATTAGGGTGCATGACGTCTGATCTCGACTAGATGCCAGAGGCTCAATATTGGCTCACATAACGGATGCCTCATATCCGACTGTTTGACAACCGATCAGGTCATGCTCTCAGGTCCCCAATCAATGGTTCCCGTTTCATGCCCCTTGCCTTCCATGACAGCCTCGAGCTTGTCTTCAATCGTGACCCAGCCATGCCGCTTCTGTGAGATAGCATACTTGATTGGATCCTTCCACTCTCTCCACCAAGTTTCCTCGCTTTGCACAATGCACTTTCTGCCAGGCTCCCCGTTCTTCGCCGTGGCAAAGGGCCAAACAGCTTTGACCACTTCATATTTGTGCTTGCCAGAGAATAAACTGGTCACACTGGTGAAGAACTGGTTGACTATGTCTGGGTTCTGCACCACGACACTTTTGTGGGTAACCACGAAGTTAACATCGACCACGCCGCGATAGTTGAGCGCTGCGATAAGACTCCGGAACTGCCCTTCAATCCATGCCGCGTCGAGATTTGTAACGACTCGCTCCAGGGTAAAGAGCTTGATGGTAGCGGGATCCTGAACGAAGCGGCGACACCACTCATCCAACCCGGCATCGCCAACTTCAGGAACAACATCAGGCTTCATACCTCCTCGGTATGCCAACTCTCCATCCGCTACACATCGAATATAATCTAGACGTTGGTTTTCATCGTCCGGAACCAACAAGCTCATGAGGTTGAGCTTGATGTCGAAGTCGACTTTGCGCCCACGACTACCTCGAACATGGATCTGGGGCTTGGGAGGTACTGAGGCTTGTGCACGAATGAGTGCGGTTAGCGCACTGGGCTTTGTAGATAAGTATTCTGCACGCGATGAAAGGGTTTTGGAGTCGCTGGAAAGTTTGAAGAGAGGCGGCGAGTAAAGGCGATAGTCAAGTCGTGGCAGCCCAGGAAAGCGCGCCGGGCCTTTATGAGTTGTTTCGATTTCTAAAGTCGGAGCAGAAACGCTGGATGGGACAGAGGGTCCCGAATAAGGCGGTAGAGGTGCATGATACTGTGCAGTTTCACCAGTATGTTCTACGTTGGGTGATGAAGCCTCAGTGTCAATAGTTGCTGATTTCTCCATACCTACAGGGATTAATGGGAAGATGTATGGACTTGAGTCCATTCGCTCCTTGAGTCAATCATGTCACGGGGAGGATGAATAAGATCGGATAAGACTAACAGGTCTAGTGCGGGTTTCCGGATGAATATGACCCGCTATCAGACAAGATATCTTTGTTCCGCATCGCAACGGCCCTAGGGGGTAGAAGAAAAAACCGGACTAGAAGTTATAGTACTGTATTATCTTAATAAATTAGCTATACCTTATAGGTTCTTTTTATTTAATTCTAGGCTACTAATTAGCTAAAATAAGAATAGAAATCTAATATTTATACTAAATATTAGGATTTATTAGGATAGGGCGTGGCTAATTTATTAAGATAATATGGTATTATCGTGTTAGAGATTCCGGTTTTTTCTTCGACCCCGAGGCGGCCACAGCGGAATTTCATCGCTACGCTTATCTTATCGTAATCCACCGTCCGCACATCCAAGAAAAACATTCTGGCGGCAGACAGAGTTGCCGATCATCACAGGGGCTGCCAAATAGGTATTGTTCTTCAACTACACCACGCCAAGGAGATCATATACCTCGATGCCGGTCCGATAGCACCCATTGTGATCCTGGGACCAAACGGCAATGAGGGCAAGTCGGAGCTGATGTCCTGCACAAGACGCCATCACCAACGGGTTCATCTTAATAGCCCTACCGTATTAACTCGAAAAATTGGCCGCACCCTGGAGATACATTTTCTCTAAGAGATCGTAACTTTTAGTGCAGATATTAGATTCTTATTCCTAGCTAGTTTGTGGCCTAAAACTAGGTCAAAAGGATCCAGGAGGCGTGGCTAATTTTTTTTTCTTCTACCTAAGATACGGTACTTGTTTCTCACTGCCCCAAGGGCTTCACGTTAGATAGCGTTCAAGACTTGGTGTCAATCACATCGCAGTGGTAACTCCATGGACTCAAGGTTTCAGAGATCGTGCAGAGACTTATTGGTCAGCCCCCTTCCTGCGCGTCGGCGGCGAGTGAGCATAGCAGCCAACTCGAACGCCGAGGTTAACCTCTACGTGCTGGCCACAGGTACTTAAAGGCAGCACATTTCCCATCTCTTGCCCTCGCTTCTTTCTTCCTCTCGATATTGCGTGGCTGACAGAGTCGCAATAAGTCGATATTTGTCAAATAACCTGTGCATTCGTTTCGCACCCTTGTAATTAACATACTCTTGATGTTGTATTAACCATTTAGGCTTTAGATTCAGTCTTTATCTTACCTTACCTACATAATCTTAAAAATCATAGAGTGCATGACGGCCCTGTACTAACCAACTTCAGTCTGGTGCCCGTCTTGTAAGGCTGAGCAGTGGACCCGTTTCTGATCAAATTATGCGATTGGCTAACTTGCATTTGACTGCGCACTCTTAACTACTAAGGTAGTATCATACATTGTCTCGGGCCTGTAATTGATGTTCGCTGAGGATCTGCCGCAGCGAGACAAGCCTGGTGACCTCGGTTGAAAGCTGGCAGATCGCATTACCATGGCATTGAATCATATCTGAATCAATCGAAGAGGTTTGTATGACGACCTTGCTACGGCAGTGTCGGTGAGCAACCATATCCCAAGCTTGTATAACTGTAGTCCCTAGAGCAAGCTCTGATGTCCCCCGTATGGTGATGATAGCCGGCTGCCTATCTTGAGCCCTCTGGTAGCGAAAGAGCATTGCGACACCCCGTCTGCCATCCCACAACTCCATTGTATTAAGTCTCGGCATCTTGAGCGCAGCAGCAGCAGCATCTTGGAGCATGTTATTGATATCCCGGTCTGCATTGCCAGTGAGGACACTAGAAGTCAGCGTCAATGAGGTGAGCTTATCCCACGTCCATGAATCTTGACGCGCTGCGAAGAAGTGGCTGGCATCGGCTATAAAAGAGGCAGACAACATCTTAAGGTGCAAGCTAGTGCGGGCAAGTTTCTGGCTTACGGCTGGGCTCGGTACCCTAATGGCGGGAATCGAGGGAATCGCTCTTGGGGGGTGAAACTCGTTAAAATTCTCGAAGATTGTTAGCTTGCATAACCCTGTTGAGGAAAGGGATTCAATTAGCGTCTGGTTGTCTGTTTCTGGTTAGCAACTGTACCAACTAAATTGCCAGGGATCAAGCAAGCACTTACGTTTATCAGTAAACCTGCACATATCAGATGACTCTCTCCAGGGCTCATAACAAAGTTCCTTTAGGTTTGAGAAGCGTGTGAGCATATTAGCGAGCGCAACTGGCTTCCATCGTCGGCGGGTCTGCTGGCGAAGGAGCACAACCCCAACGACAGGCACAAAAGGGAGACTCCGCCACCACTCCATCTCAGGCTCTTCATCCTCAAAAGGTCCCACAGCCATAATCTCTTCAAATACACGTTCGGTAGCGTAGTACCCAGGAGCAAGGACCTGGTGTCCGGCAACCCAGCCATAAGCTAGGTCATTCATTAGGGCGGTTCCTTGTTCGTGTCCTTCCTCATCTTCATCTTCGTCATCGTCCTGGTCGTCTCGCTTGCGCTTTGGGTGTGTCGATTGAGTCGCAGGCTCAGGAGTAAATTTGGAGGGTGCTCTCACAACGCGTCCCGATCGACGACGCGCATGGCGAGACGTGCACTCGCCCAAGTTGGTGTCTGAGCAGAAGCTTAGGTACTTGAACCAGTGCTGGTTATCGCTGGGCGAGTAGACACTTATATCGAGGACCAAGTCACCACGAGGCTCCCATGCGCTTAGTGCAGTGAACAGGCTTTCAAACGCATCCGCGATGAGTTGGTTGTCGATATTGTCCGGGTCCGGTTCAGCGTACGCACATTGACTGCAATCGTACTGCTTCAGTTCCACACGAAACCAGATATAGTGAATATGGTTTCTCTTTCGAAACAAAATAGCTTGAGAGTTGGGGTCGGCAAGACGCGGTACTGTCAGGCTGATCTCAGCAAAGTTGATCGACTCGATAATTGATTGCCAAGCCTGGCAAACGGTCGCAAGCTGACTGCATCTCCCGCCGAGAATTGGCAGTAGACCAATGATCTCGTTTCGAATCTCAGGGGGTAGGCAATTCCAGGAAGTTCCGTCCGCAGTCATCTCTAATTAGGCTTGCGGTAGGTTGAGTGTTGAGCATCGCAGTTGGTAGTTAGTGTGGATTGAAAAGGATGTGATGATGTATAGCGTCGAGTTGCCTCTTTGACCGGGAGGGATGGTCCTTCTTATAGCTTTGAGGATATATTTAAGTCTTACCGTCTGCGCGTAATTAGTATAGAATGTCGGCTATAAAGCGTATCTTCCGCAATTGTCAGTAGGTATGTAGCTCAATAATACAGCAGAAGAGCTATTTAAATTTAGTTGTAGCTCAACTTCATTATATATTCAGTAGTTACTAAAAACCCCAATTTCTTTCCACATCATTCTTTATATTAAAGATATAGATCTTTTACGGCAAAGTAGTCCAGAACTGCTATAAGAGGGATGTTCAGTGAGGGGCTGAGCGCCACTTTCCAGCCTTGCACTATCAGCCAATCATGTTCCCCTCGGTTCCCTTGTGAACACATAGCTTCATAGCTCTAGCCTCTTGCTACCCGAGCATCTGGAATTTACATCTCCCCAACATCACAACCCAACCCCCATACTTGATAACTCTTAAACGCTTCTACAACATCGTCCTCATAAATACTCAGCTCATCACCTGCTATTTAGCCATCACCCACGATGGACTACGAGACGCTCAAGGAGCAGTGGAGCGAGGTGGAGGATCGTGATGGTGTTCGTCTGAGTTGGAATGTGTTTCCCAGCTCCCGCATGGTGTGTTTACAGCTTCATTATGCACTATTCTGAGCTCACATTATCCAGGAAGCTTCAAGACTGGTCGTTCCAATTGGCGCTCTCTACACCCCATTGAAGGAGAAGCCCGATACTCCTCTGTTGCACTTCGAGCCTGTTACCTGCAAGCAGCCCTGCCGCTCCGTATTGAACCCCTTCTGGTATGACACATTTCCGAATGGCGGCATATTCTTTCAATTACTGACTTGGTATTGAAGCCAGGTCGATGTTCGTGCTAGAGTTTGGATCTGCCCTTTCTGTCTTTCGAGAAATCAACTTCCACCTCACTACAAGGACATTACCGCAAACGCTATCCCTCCTGAGCTTCACCCCGCCAACACCACGATAGAATATCGCCTCTCTCGACCGGCCCCTGCACCGCCTATCTTTTTGTATGTCGTGGACATGTGTCAGGAGGCTGACAGCCTCGCCTCTTTGAAAGAATCGCTCGTGATGAGTCTGAGCCTGCTCCCTGAAAATGCTCTTGTTGGCCTCATCACTTATGGCACAATGGTATAAAATTCGCTTCCACCACCAAGAAGACCCAGCCACTAATATATTCATAGGCCCATGTTCATGAGATTGGTTACGAAGAATGCGCCAAGTCCTATGTATTCCGAGGTAGCAAGGAGTATGCTGCCAAGCAAGTTCAAGAGATGCTTGGTTTATCATCCTCTGGCATTCGACCTGGCATGCAGCCTCAGCCTGGCCGGCCATTTCCTGCAGGCCCGGCATCTCGCTTCCTTCTACCTGTTCAACAGGCAGAGTTCCAGCTGACCAAAGCCCTCGAGTCCCTTCAAAAGGACCCTTGGCCAGTCGCGAACGACAGACGTAACCTTCGATGCACCGGTGTCGCTCTCAGTGTCGCTGTTGGTCTCTTAGAGTCATCCTTCCAGAATGCCGGCGGTCGCATCATGCTCTTTGCTGGTGGTCCTGCTACTGAAGGACCTGGCATGGTCGTCGGGCCTGAGTTGAGGGAGCCCATTCGATCCCACCACGACATTGATCGAGATAACGTGAAGTACTACAAGAAGGCTTTGAAGGTGGGCTATTCCATGTGTCCGTTCTTTTGTGTCACTACTGATATTGTGGGTGTAGTTCTACGAGAACCTAGCCAAACGAACAGCACACAACGGCCATATCATCGATATCTTTGCTGGTTGTCTAGATCAAGTTGGCCTGCTTGAGATGAAGGGCCTGTGCAACTCGACTGGTGGTCATATGATCCTGACTGATAGCTTCACTTCGTCCATGTTCAAGCAGTCATTTGTACGAATCTTCGAAAAGGATGGCGATGACAACCTCCTCATGGGTTTCAATGCGGTATTGGAAGTTCTGACTACAAAGGAACTGAAGGTCACCGGCCTTATTGGACACGCAGTCTCTCTCAACAAGAAGTCGATTTCTGTGGGCGAGACCGAATGTGGAATTGGCAACACATGCTCTTGGAAGATGTGTGGTATCGATCCCAAATCAAGTTACGGTGTTTACTTTGAGATCGCTGGCCAGGGTCCGGCAGCCACACACCAACAAGCACCACAGAAGGGGATGATGCAATTCTTGACGTACTATCAACATTCCTCCGGCCAATTCCATCTCCGCGTCACAACTGTTGCCCGCAACCTCAGCAGCCCTGCCGGGGACCCAGCCATTGCACAGTCATTTGACCAAGAGGCTGCCGCTGTCTTGATGTCGCGGATTGCTGTGTTCAAGGCTGAAGTCGACGATGGACCCGATGTCCTACGCTGGGTGGACAGAATGTTGATTCGTCTTTGCTCCAGATTTGCCGACTACCGAAAAGATGATCCTTCATCCTTCCGACTGGAGAAGAACTTCACTTTATACCCACAGTTCATGTTCCATCTCCGCCGAAGTCAGTTCCTACAGGTCTTCAACAACTCTCCTGACGAAACCGCGTTTTACCGCCATGTACTCAACCATGAGGACGTCAGTAATTCGCTCGTGATGATACAGCCCACATTGGACTCGTACACGTTCGATCAGGATGGTGGTCAACCAGTTCTATTAGATTCGGCTTCCATCCAACCTACCCACATCCTTCTTCTGGATACCTTCTTCCATATCCTTATCTTTCACGGTGAAACAATCGCTGAATGGAGGAAGGCTGGTTACCAAGACCAGGAAGGTTATGAGAACTTTGCCAGCTTGCTGGAACAGCCAAAGGAAGATGCTCGTGTAAGTCTAGCTTCTCACACCTTCTCAATCAAAACTTACAGTGTCTAGGATCTCATCACCGATCGCTTCCCTCTCCCTCGATTCATCGTCTGCGATGCCGGTGGCTCTCAGGCTCGATTCCTACTGTCCAAGCTTAACCCATCTACTACACACACCACTGGTCCCTATGGTGGTGTAGGAGCCACGACTGCTCAGACGATTTTCACAGACGACGTGTCTCTGCAGACTTTCATGGACCATTTGATGAAGTATGTTTCTATAAATTTCACCTTGTTGCCCACATTGCATTTTACTAACCATCTGCCCAGGCTTGCCGTGAGCGGTACTAATTAAGATGGCCAACAAACAGCTGTACCGTTGTCAGAAGACCATTTGAAGACGTCAATGAAAGAAAGATCGGGTTTTGTGCAATCCGACGTAGATAATGATAATGGAGTCGGAAATCAGTGCGCAATATCAGTTAAACGGATGTTGAAAATATTATTCCATAATGGGGACCCTAGCTCTTCAAGTAGATCTCAAAGCTGCCTCACCTCACGTCTCTCCGCGGATCCTCCATACCTTGTCGTGCATGCTGCAGTGAATCAGTGAACGTGGAGGGGCTAGAGCTCTGACTAAGCGGGATCTCGCTTCGCTTCCACTTATCTTATCGTTAGGGCAGATCCAATTATGGTGGGGCCGCACACCTTTTTCTCGTTTTGATTCTCTCAACGACTTCAACTTTTCTTCCCTCACGAGCAAACTGCCAGTTCTTTCTATCCGGCAAGCAAACCTCGAGCCTCTGCCGAATTTCACGACACTACAATGCGTTTGTCTCACTTCTGAACTCGACACTGTTGTACCTGCTTACGCGATGAACAGCTCCCAAGTTCGATCCCAATGAGATCAAGGTGATGTAGGTTGATGCTCTCAGCTCCAAACGACATTTCGAAACTGACATTGATTAGCCACCTCCGCGCCACTGGCGGTGAGGTCGGTGCCTCCTCTGCTCTCGCTCCCAAGATCGGTCCTCTGGGTCTCTCCCCCAAGAAGGTCGGAGAAGACATTGCCAAGGCCACTGGCGACTGGGTATGGTTCTTGCATGCGTCCTGGTGCTGTATATGGAGTGCTGACAATCTTGTAGAAAGGCTTGCGCGTGACTGTCAAGCTCACCATCCAGAACCGTCAGGCCGCTGTGTCGGTTGTGCCCACTGCCTCCTCTCTGATCATCAAGGCTCTTAAGGAGCCTCCTCGTGACCGCAAGAAGGAGAAGAACATTAAGCACAACAAGTCTGTCAGCCTCGACGAGATCATCGAGATCGCCCGAACCATGCGATACAAGTCTTTCGCCAAGGACCTCTCGGGCACCGTCAAGGAGATGCTGGGTACCGCCTACAGTGTTGGCTGCCAGGTCGATGGCAAGCCTCCCCAGGCCATCATCGACGCCATCAACGAGGGTGATATCGACAGTAAGTTTTGATGGTCCTTCTTTCAATATTCCCACTAACATTTCGCAGTCCCCGAGGAGTAAACTCGGCCTCTTACACAAGAGCCAGGATCACTCGAGTTGAGAAGAAAGAAAAAATACAATAGACCCACTGTCTGATGGCAGCTCTCTGACTGGATGTTCCTTTGACAGCTTGATGAATTTTGTGTGATTGTGTGTGATTGTGAAACCCCTTGACTCACTCTGAAATCTACCATCATGCCCCGTGGTTTATTTCTATTTTTGTGCAAGGAAGAGGAACCATAGCCCAATACTCACCGCGACATACTGGCAATCAAGCTCTTGTGGATGTAGTGGTCCATCATCATGGCTACATTTTTATTTAACTCCCAGGTCCAGGAGTCGTAGATCATCTGCAATCCACTTTGCTTCAATTTCGGCTGCATTGTTTCCTAGCCCCAAGTCACTTGAGGCAACCGAGTGCCAAGTGGGCAAAGAAGGAGATGATGGTTGGTGCCTGTCCTGAGAACCGCAGAATATGTACTATTCGAGATTGATACACAACGCCAGCATTGGTTAACCTAACTAAACCTAAACCTAGCTTGTCGCGGCCGCCGCCACCTCCACGTTACATACCCACCTGGCAGATAATAAAAAAAGGATTTCGCCAAGTTCATGGCCTAGCTAAGAGGTTCAATCATTTACCGATCCAGTAATAGAGTGCTCTGGCACTACAAGCTGAAAGTCCGTGCCCGAGGATATTCATAGATCATAGGTTAGTCGTTCGGTAACTCTGTAGGCATGGGTCGGGATTTCGTGATTGCCCCATTTCCAACACCTTACCTTGAGCTGACATGACATGCTGCATGATAGCGCAGGGTTCCTTCAAATGCAGTTTATGCTGGTTCGAGGAGTTCGGCAAGTAACAATAATATGTAGGTACTCACAGCACTAAATTCGAGCAATCGCATATATCCATAGTGCCAAGTATTGTCCAGACCAAATGCGATGTTAGGTAATTGTCACAGATCGAAACGTAATGTTTGATCTGGGGTGCAGTAGTTATTTGCTGTCCAAGTTGTCGTTGGTTGGGGAAGTGGGCGGTGCAAGCATAGGTGGTCTGCCTGCGCTTATGGCAGCCCAAAGAAGCCTGTTCTAGAGCCCCTCCTCAAAGCTCTGCCTCTGTGACTGTGACTCCGTCTCTCCCGCCCCAAAGTGGAGCACTAGCTCGGGCCATCAAAGATCAAAGGCTCTCCACTAACCACGGACTTTGCTCCATTCAACCTGGCGCTATCTGTCGAGTAACAAACGTCCTGATACCTTTGTCAACCGACTACTTCCCTCGAAATCCCGCCCCAGGAGCTTTGTTACAAACTTGGTCGAACTCTAGGATCCGGGACTGTCATCGGGTTCTGATGCCCTGCCACTACCATTCGAAACTCATCTGTGAGACGATGAACGCGATCATCCTTGACCGTGCGACTTGATTTCCGACCCGCCTGCGATAGACTCAATAGATACTGCTTTACAGCGTCGACTGGGAACGCCTGGCGCGCTCTCTCCATAATCAAGGTTGGCTTGCCAGGCTCAGAGGAGCCCAAGGTTTCTCGCGACAGCTTTGAGTTACCACATCTCTTTGGCGCTACACTCGCCCTTCTAACTCGCTCAGATGCTGGTCAGCAATCAACTCGACACTTCAATACCAAGCGCCAACCATGCCCTTTGACCAACAGGCCATGAACGACCGGTTTTTATCAGTGTCTTTCGCCCTGTATTTTCAGTCAGTTTTGTTTCTTCGCCAATATACCCCGTTGTCATGTTGCCTCTTCTTCAAATGTCCCCTCACGCGGTGACGCCGCCGCAGTCGAATCTCGATGCTCTCTCCCCGTTCCCAAGCAACGACGCCTCCGCCTTCAACGATCATCTCTCTCGCAATGCCACAACACCATACCAACAATCATTTGCGATTCGCACGTCGCGACCGCACCGGCACGCTGCCTCCTCCTCATTCGGTTCGGCTCTTTATCAACCCCGCCAAGAACACCATCTCCGACGAAAGACGCCGAACGGTACTATCGACGCCGGATATGACGGCTCACCCTCGCTGTTCTCGCATGGTCCACCGCCCTCAAAACATCTTATTCTATCTCGGTCAGCGACTGCCACGGCATTTCCTCCGACGGGCCCGTTGATACGCCAGCCTCATTTCACCCCGGGCATCGACTACCATCGTCCATCCTCAGTCGGTAATACAGGACTCAGCGACGACCTGCCAGCTCATCCGGGATCCTCCACTTGGGCTTATGGGGGCGACACGGCACTACATCATGGTGTCTTTACAGCTAATAATTATGGCCTCCATCAAGCCAAAGGGCAATACATCCCCCCGGGCCAACCTGAAGCGCCGGGAGCATATCCTAATCCTTACCAACCACTAATACGAGCTCACGAATACAATGTGAGGGCATTTTGTCCTCCGCCCATAGTCATGAACGAATCATTACATTTTGGTCAGCCTACCATGCAAACGCCATGGAATTACAATGTCCGACCTGGCCTTGTTCCAAGACACGTTCAACAGCAGGATCTTCGCCCCTTCCAGCCGCAACCTGCTTCTGAAATCGCACTTCAGCCTTCCTTTGTCCCAACGATTGAATTGGATTCCCAGCAACATCATGGCTTCGACTCAGGCATGCTCACACAATCATATTCTCGGCCAACCCATGTAAACAATCAACAAGGCTTTCGAGAGAAAGTATTATTGCAAGCTCACAAAGTTTACATCGATCTGCTGGCGTACGCACAAACCATCCGGAAACCGCATGGAACCAAGGGAGCGACAGGCCACAACACGTCACCCAGGCTTCTTGTATACCCCAAGCCTCCGAAACCTTCATTGAGAATCTCTGAAGCTGCACTTGGACACGAAAGTGCAGGGTTCAAGATTTCCGTTGAAAACGACTCTTACCAAGATTACCACTCCAGGAGGCATATAGCGCCTCACTTTCAAGGACACTTCGACAACTATTTGACAACCGGCAATTCGACACTTTTCGCAGCAGCCAAGTCCACGTTGGACATGCTCAGCAGCCTCTGCGAACAGAGCAGCTGGAGCTGGCTTGATGGAATAATGCTAGGGGGATGTCTGCACTATGGTCTAGATCAATATCAAGAGGCACTGGAATGGTTCTCGAGAATTACCGCCCTTGACTCGAGGTAAAACTCTTCTCCTAGGTGAACTGTCAAGTGGCTGTTCATTAGTCTGACTCTTTCGCAGTCATGTCGAGGCAATCACAAACAAAGCCGCCACCCTTTATTGCCTCGGTCGCCAAGACGAGGCCGAGCAACAGTGGATCAGAGCAGTCGATGTGCAACCCAGTTACTTGGAAGCTGTTGAGCATCTTGTTGGACTTCTGTACAAGAAGCGCAGCAAAGAGGCCGTTGAGATCATCGACCATGTTCAACGCTCTCTAAGGGTATCTTCGGTGTGTATCCCAGAACGGCAAGCTAGTTGTATCCAGCTGGTTGTTCGCTGTAGCCCTTTAGCAGATTGTACCACTACAGGATCACCAGACTTACTGACATGAAACAGGCTCAACATCAGCAGCATGGACTTCACGGCCAACTAGGGAAGCCCCCCGGTTTTGGATCGAGCGGTTATGCCATTCTCGGGAGAGAGAATGGGCGTATTCTAGCTCTTATACATGCAAAAGGAACCATGCTATACAGCCTCAAAGATGTGAACAGAGCATCGGAAGCTTTCGAAGAAGCCGTGTTGATTAGCGTAGGTCGTCGAATGACTGGTATACAGGATCTCGTTCGTCGAATTCAGACAGCCTTATCGCCAGCAGACACTTCTGTATCAAATGGGAAGGTTGGTCGTGGTACACGCCCCTTGTTACTACCTCCTGAGCGGGCTCGTCATACTGCACAGCTGGTTTTCGGCGGTACCGGTGGTCTACCGGGATTGCAGTACGTGGCTGAAGGTTCAACCAAGCGAGCTGCTATACAGACCACGAGTAATTCGTTGTTGTCACTGGCTAAGATCTTTCAAGACTCTTTGTCAAGCGGACAAGGAACTCCAAACATTTTGCGAAGACCTTCTGGCGTCGAAGATATCCTGGCTCTCTATTATTTGTCGCTATCCCTCCAGGAAAGCCCTTCCACGGCTAACAATGTCGGCATTCTCCTTGCTGGTGTTCAACAGACAGCATCAATTCCCCCAACCCCAAACGTTGGCATGCCTGCCCAGTTAAGCATTCCCGGAATTGTTCCAGGCAGCGGTCTGGCTTTGGCTCTGGCATATTATCACTATGGGCTACGCCTGGATCCCAAACACGTGCATTTGCACACTAATCTGGGTAGCTTGCTCAAGGATATCGGGCAGTTAGACCATGCGATTGAAATGTATCAGCAGGCTGTGTCGTGTGACGGGACTTTCGACATCGCCCTGACAAACCTTGCCAACGCTGTCAAGGATAGGGGACGCATCAAGGACGCTATAACATATTACAAACGCGCTGTGAACTCCAACCCCGAGTTTGCCGAGGCCGTGTGTGGTCTGTCCACGGCTCTTAACTCTGTTTGTGACTGGAGAGGTCGGGGAGGAGTCATCCTGAAGTCTGGGAGATATGATCGATGGCACGTTGACGAGAAAGGTCTTCTCATTGATGCCAGATCTTTTGGGCAGGAGAGCGGCCTCGTCAACCGTGTTGTCCGCATAATCGACCGCCAGTTGAGTGAAGCCTCACATTGGGGTCGTGGAATACTCGATGAGAAGCGCATTGCTGCATTTTCTCGACAACTTAAGGATCTCGACCTGGTTACATCATTTGACCCCGAGCAAGCTCTAAGGGAGTGGAGCAATAAGCCATGGGAGGGTTCGCGCATAATCCGATTGATAGAGCGTGCAACTCGTGCAACGCAATGGAAATGGTATCGCGATCGACATGTATCTGGCAATCAAGCACATGCTCGGTACACTCGACTTCGTTTTCCCAGCGGACTTACAGTACCCGCAGCGCCCACCGTCCTGCCCTTTCACACTTTCACGTGTCCGCTATCAGCAAAAGACATCCGAGTCATTTCACAGCGCAATGGTATACGAATATCGTGTTCAACACTGCGATTGCCATGGCTGCCTTCCACGGTGTATCCCCCACCACCTCCTCCTAAGCCTCATCTCAACATAGGTTATGTATCATCAGACTTCAACAACCATCCCTTGGCTCATCTGTAAGCTCCTCCGTCTCTCGATCTCTAGTGCTGAGTTGCTAATCGTTCTGTAATTTATTCAGAATGCAATCGGTGTTTGGATTTCACAATCCACGGCGTGCGCGTGCCTTCTGCTACGCTACCACGGCAAGCGACCGATCTGTGCACCGGCAGCAAATCGAACGCGAAGCTCCTGTTTTTCGCGATGTCAGCAGCTGGCCCGCAGACAAACTGGTAGAGCAAATAATCAGGGATGAGATCCACATCCTTGTCAATCTCAACGGCTATACGAGAGGAGCACGCAACGAAATCTTTGCTGCACGACCTGCGCCCGTCCAGATGTCTTTCATGGGGTTTGCTGGTACCTTGGGCGCTGAGTGGTGCGACTACATCTTGGCAGATAGCACAGCCATTCCACCCGAGACACTGCGTCCCTGGCGTGGAAACGTCGAGGTCGCCGACGTGTTCAAGGATGATACTGAAGGCGAAGAGGAGGACTGGATGTACTCGGAGAATATTATATATTGCCGAGATACATTCTTCTGTTGCGATCATGCTCAGTCATGTGATTCCGGCGAACGTTCGATCACTTGGGAACAGGAGCAGAAGCGTCGCTGGAAGATGCGGAAGGAACTTTTTCCTGCCTTGGCTGATGATTATATCATCATGGGAAACTTCAACCAGTTGTACAAGGTATGTCAACTAACCATCCATTATATTCTCGAGATCTCACGAACTGATTCAACCAGATCGAGCCGACAACTTTCAGAACATGGCTGCGTATCCTGGCGCAGGTGCCAAAGGCGGTGATCTGGCTCCTTCGATTTCCGGAGCTGGGAGAAGCCAACTTGCGCCGGACAGCTAAGGCCTGGGCTGGTGAAGAAGTGGCCAGTCGTCTGATTTTCACCGATGTGGCACCAAAAAGTCAACATATCTCGAGGGCGCGAGTGTGTGACCTATTTCTCGACACTCCTGAGTGCAATGCCCATACGACAGCGGCAGACGTTCTCTGGTCAAGTACCCCTTTGCTCACGCTTCCTCGGTATCCATACAAGATGTGCTCCCGGATGGCGGCATCGATCTTGAAGGGCGCTCTACCGAAGTCAGATGAAGGCCGAGAGGCTGCAGCAGAGCTCATTGCCGGGAGCGAAGACGAGTATGAGCAGCGTGCGGTTCAACTTGCCTCCGGCCTCAGCTACACCATATCGGCGAGTGGTTACGGCCAAGGCGAGGGTCGCTTGGCCGAAATACGCAAGTTGTTGTGGGAGAGCAAGTGGCATTGTGGGCTATTTGATACAAGAAGATGGGTCAACGACGTTGAAACAGCCTATGAGCAAGCGTGGCAGCGATGGGTCGCTGGCGAAAGTGGCGACATCTATTTATGAGCGGAACGATGAGTGAGGCAGTTGCGATGTGATGACGGCACGATACAGGACGGCACGGGAAGATATCTACAGACTCTATGACCAGGCGAAGGTCAAGAGTTCTGAATGTGTAGATGAGGCGTATGGGTAGACCAGAGCATGCATGTTATCCATGACTGGCTCGACATGGCGTTGGGGCGGATAATTTCGATCTTAGTGTGTTGACGGTGCAGATGGTAGTGCTCTCTCGTTCACAACAATTGGGGTCGGTTGATTTCTAGGCATTTATTTCACTGGAAGTGCCAGTTCATCGATACCTACATTACCTACCTAACTAATACCCCAAGCCTACCTACCTACCAAATGGACAGTTGTACTAATCCACTACATATGTAGAGTGCCAAAGGATCTTGGTTGGCACGCCATACCAACTCGGGCCGTTTCGATTTCGACTTGTTGAATTGATTTTCCTCTCATCCTGGCCAGCAGGGTAGGGTAAAAGACTGCAGGCCCCAACGCATCTGCACAGCAAGCATGGGTTATTCGATGGTTGCTAGAGATTATGGTGAAATCGGACAGGGGATCACTATCTGCGACCACACATCTACAGCACCGTTACCTTTCCACTGATGCAGCTACTCCACAGGTGCAACCATCCAGCGTAGGTAGGTAGTATGAATGATGATGAAGTATGGTGTGATGGGCGATGGGTGTAGGGTGAGTGGTCGACACCCATAAGGGCATATGCAAAAACGTCGACATGGCTCCGGAGCAGATCATCCAGAACAGGCAAATGATGTGACCAAGTTGAAGCTGAATTCAGGGTAAGCAACCAGGGATTGCGCAAGAGGGCAGGGGAAAAGGATGTGTCATTGGACAGCTCAGACGTCAACGTCAAACTGGGAACCCGGCTGAGCTGAAGTGAGCTGAAAAGCCGTTGCCCATTTCGCTTGGCGTGGTCCAAGAAGGGTTTGGACGTCAAAGGGAGGGAGGCCCGGCGCCACAACGTTTTTTGTTTTTAGTGGCCGGTGTCGACTAGAATTGAATTAGGGGCTCCATCACCGCTCGGGGCGGATATTGACTATTGACAATATCGTCATCTGCCCACCCTGATTTGGTCAAGAAGTATCCGCACGAGCTTCAGGGAATACGTGGAATACCGTACACCATGTGGCACTCGTCTAATCAAGTTAGGAGAGATCAAACGGATGACAAGGCAGGGATAAGGAAGGGCTATGAAGAGTATTCTACCGAGTATCCAACCCACCGTCGTCTAGGCGCTGATCAACATACCCATGACAGAGCAAACTTCTGGGTACCTTATGTACTACAGCTTCATATGTATGTACTGTAATATACGTATGCACAGGCATAGATCACATGAGTCTGTTCATCGCTGAGCGATGTTTTGAAGATGTCGCATGTGTCTTGTTTCAAGATGGAGACCATGTTTGAAGTTCAGCGGCGCACACCCAAGAAAGGACCTTCTCTCCTTTCTTCAGTTTCCGATATTGAGGAGCGAGTCAGATTCGTCACTAATAACAAGCGCAGTCTGGCGGCTTTCAGCTGATTACGATACGACTCGACGTTACCCTTATACCTGTGTGCTCTGTGCTCTGTGCTATGATCCTCAACACGTGGGCTGATCTGATCTCGGCAGACACATGCCTTTCTTCTATTCGAACCAGCCCGTTTCCGTTTTGTTTCGTTTCCAGGTGTTCTCTGAAGCGCAGCCGTGACCCCATCCCCTGCTTGTTCGATCCTTGGCGACGGGTTAGCATTCTCCGCATCTGATTAAACGTGGACGAACGGGCTACAACGTACATTAGGGAGGAGAAGGTGACCAGGACGAGCCAGGGTACGGCTCTAGTCTCCCTCTGTAGATATTCGGATGTCCATCAAAGTGCCCATAGATCATCTGCGTTGGGGTGCAGCAATTTTATTTTGCCATCGCAGTGCAACGGTAGGCGGACAGACGAGTCAGGCCCTGGAGGGTCAGTCACCGTTGCCTGGGATTAACAAAACGAAATCAGGGAGGGAGGCGGATGCAAGTGTCTCCCTCTCCCTCACCTAACTTATCCTTGGGTGCTGTCCTGCTCCCCGTCCGTCAGAGAGAAAGCTGACGGGGGCTTGGAAACCACACCCAAACGCCTGCAGTACAGTACAGTGCAAGCCTGCACATTTCTGCCGCCGATACTGGGGAGGGTGCTGTGCTTTGCTGTGCTGTGCTGTGCCGTGCCGTGCCGTGGTGATTGAAAACAAGCCGTTTGTCTTTCAGGCCGACCACGTTCGGAGGTGCACAGTCCTGTCAACTAACTTACCTTGGGTACCTTAGGGACGGTAGCTGTCAGGACTCGAAGGGCCCGACCGAGGTGGGTGGAAGCCCGAGCACCCTTGCTGACTACACATCCATTCCGTCTGTCAATCCGAAGATCCCAAGCAGGTGGCTCGTCGCGGTAGCATCAGCAGTCCGTTGACGATGATCGCCCTACCTCCGACCCTTGTCCTGGCTAGGTCTCCAATAGCCGTCCATGCACAGGATGAAAAGGCCCACAGCGCGCACGCTGGCAGCGATGGCGACGGTGAAGTCTGGGGCCCTGGGCCATTGGCGTTGAAACGACTCAGTGTCAGTACATAATCAATTCAATTTCTGATTACGGATAGCTGACTACCTATTTACCTAGTTAGATAACTACCAAGGTACTGTATTGTCAGTGATTGATTGACTGTCCATCGAAAGAAGGGCAGGTTTGCTTGTATCCTCCCGACAGCCACCACTGCATCTGTGCGGCAACAATGGATGAGCCAGTGAGTGGATGTGCAGCACCAGTATCCGTATTGGAACCGCAGATACATCTGCTGAGAGAGTGGGCATCACTTGAACAGTCAACACTTCTGGTTTACTCTCCTGGTTGCCCCTGAATGCCGAACAACCCCGCAGACAATGACTGACGGCGTTGGACTCGCCATAGCAACAGAAGCCTGTGGATATCGGGTAGCAACTCGGACAAATGGACGAGAACATGATGAAAGCCAGCGGCGTTGACTGTGAAGCCGTATTAAACTCTATCACAAGAGTGACTTACCATAAACGACATTTCCAGGCTGGAGTGGCTGGGTTGTACGGTAAGGTCCGAGTGAGTTGGGCCGATGGTAAAAGCAAACGTCCCAACCAACCTGTTACTGAGACGATGAACAAACGCGGTGCCAGGTACACACGCTGTACCCGTCGACCTCGTTCGTCACCAACTCGAGCATGCAGCCAACAGCGTTATGCTACGGCTGTATGCATTTTGATACGTGTATGATGAGGGGAACATACCCAGCCAACAACGATCGATCACGAAGTCGAATACGTAAGAGCAGTTACGCGTGAACGTGAACGGTGGAGTAACCCTCTGACTGTTGGGCTTCTGGAAACGACTGCGCCGATAACTGGTAAATTGTAACATCTGCCTGGAGAAGGCCAAAGTCAAGCACAATATCTCGCCGACTCGGCTGGTTTGCGGTACTGAGAACAGTCGGACATCAGTCATAGTAATTGCTGCAATATCTATCTGACCGCATGATATAAAGAAAGGTTTTTGATCTGCTTGGCCAACAGGACTGACTGTATACATCAGAGTGGCTCTGGACCTTGTTGTCATTCCACGATCTTGTTATGGGCCCGCACAACAAAGTACTGGGCGGAACTTGATTTGCAATCACTTAGGAGGTACCTTATTCACAACCGCTTCTAGACCACATACAAGCTCGTCTTGCCCCTTGCACGTCAGGGCTCAGACGAAGCATCTTCAATGGGATGGGGAGAATAGACCTTGACAAGTATCTAAGGTTGATGGTTAAGAATTGCTTTGTGTGAGATGAATGACTCCTTCTCAAGGGTGAATTATCACAAGACCATTTTGCATTTTTAATACCTGTTTGCTTGAAGTTACTTCGTTTAAGAACCAAGATGGCCCAACACATGTCCTGTGTTGAGTTCTTCTTCTCATACCTATACAAGAAACTTTCCACCAGAAAGATTGCATTGCATTGCCAACTTGCCAGGAGCTTGGCTGATGATCGATAGCCGAAAGTCGAGACAGGCAAACGGTACAGCATCCATCTGGATAGTGTAGCTTACCTACCAGCATATTTTGAGTACGGAATTCATCGCATCCGGCCAACGTTCAGCCAACCAACAACGAAGTCGGTAGAGTAGGTAGGTAAGAAGTAACACCTCGATGCCACTAAAAGAAGTTCCTGTCAAGCCAAAGTCAGTCAGTCAGTCAGTCAGTCAGTGAGCGTAGGTAGGTCGCTTTGACGAGACGCCTACCTAGCCAATCCCGTCACCATTTCTGTGAGTACTGCACCCCTTCGGGCACCCCTGTTCTCCCTTGGATACTTTACACTTTACACCCTGCAAACAGCCTTTCCCATTCTACTCCACCCACACCCACATATGATTTGAGATAAACCCAGATTTACGCCCCCCTGGCTAAGAGCGCCACTGCCCCAAGTCAACTCGACAGCGGCATCCTGGTGGCAGATCAAGAAACTTTACCACTGGGGCGTCCAAACAAAACAAGCTCGGCCACTCCACTGCACCCCCTCCTGGTTGGTGTCACGACCGACTTTACTTTCCCCATACATTACATACATATGTACATAGGCTTCATGCCCTTCCGCCCCATCCTTTTCTCGCGGATATTTATCATCACCTTACCTCCCTCCATCTAGATCAGCTCTTCTTCCCCTGAGCCTCATCTCTCCATCAAACCAATCTTCCAATCCCAACCCCAACATCATCAAATAACCTCAATACCCTTCTCCCTGTCTCGAGTCCCAACAAGAATATCTTGAGACATTATCAACAGGCGCACTCTCTTGTATCATACATCAACAGCCAACCGGCACACTCTCCATTTCATCATCGTCATCATCATCAGTCATCATGAATAACAGCCACCGAAGAGGTCCATGGTCACAAACCGAGGATGCCTACTTGATGACATTAGTTCGCCAACACGGTGCCCTCAACTGGGTCCGCATTGCCTCGGCTTTGACATCAAGAACACCAAAGCAATGTCGCGAACGCTACCATCAAAACTTGAAACCATCTCTCAACCACGAACCTATCACACCCGAAGAGGGTGTCATGATTGAACGACTTGTCGCGGAAATTGGAAAGCGCTGGGCCGAGATCGCACGCCGTCTCAACGGCCGAAGTGACAACGCTGTCAAAAACTGGTGGAATGGTAGTCAAAACCGTCGCCGAAGGTCAGACCGTCGGCGTGCTGTCCAGGGTCACGATGACTACTACCCCGTCAACCGACCCGGACTAACCATCGCAACTCCAAATCTTCCGATGCCTGGAGCACAACTGTCGCCCCTCACAGGTGTGCGCCACCCTATGTCGCAATGGGTTGACGCTCCTCTCCCCTCGCCATGCTCCTCCGAATCCGCTGAGTCTGAAATCGGATCCAACTACACCACATCACCTTACCCAGCTTCTCACCTACCTGTACCAGTCGAGCTACCACCTCTACGCGACACCAACGTCCACAACCACATTGATCCCAAGCTTCCCAGCCTCAGAGTGGCCCCTCCGTCATACGCAGACCGACCCGAATGCCAGCCTAGGCTGCCTCGCTTTGTTCCTCAAGGGCAGCTCCCCACCGCGCCGAACTCGCCGGTGCAACAGCAATCTCTACCCCGGAGGGCAAAGGATTCCAGGATGAATCTGTCATCCCTCATAGACTAAACGATTTCTCAACTGGACTACGTGGTAGGGTTGAAGAAGTACTTTGATCATCAAATCTTGAAGGGTTTACGGGGAATTTTTAATGGGCAAAAGATACCAGGCGTTCAGGCAAAGGACCATGGAGTAAGGGGCGAATGATATTTATAACTCCAGTGAATGGAATACAAGTAGTGAGGCTGGATGGGCTACTCTCCTCCAAATCTCTGCCTACGAGTTCAACCATTCCAATTTGAAAGGAATAAAAAACAATGATAAACATATATCTTCATTTCTAAGCCCCTCTTGATAATCTGTGAGGCCATTTGAATCATTGAGACATTGTAGATTCGCTGAATCCTGAGTGTTGGACCTATTCATGGCCAACATCACCAAACACTGATTGTGTCAGCCTGGAATTGGAGTTGATACGAGTTCGGATGCACATTGTAAGAGCACCTAGAAGTTTATCGGTTCGGCCAACTGTTATTGCCCGAGGAACGAGGTGGAGGATAAATGGCATGGAATGTGGCAGCGTGATAGTCAGGACACAAACTACGAGGGTAGCTAAACTAGGCTATAGCCAAAAAGCCCGATTTGACAGTACAAAGTACGCTGGCTGGCCGTTTGGCGTTATGCCCGGCTTGAAGCCCGCGGTCATCTATGCCTTGAGCTACCTTACCTACCTAATATGTACGCTCCCTGTCCAGGAGCACAATAGACTTGTTTCCTTCTCGGGTGCCTACCTACCACCATACACAACGCATGATCCACACAGGAAACAGTGCACACGATGGGCTTTCCTAGTCACCGGGACCACCTGTATTCAGAAACCATAAAAAGGACAGCCGTGAGACATGGGGTCAGACAAGCAGAGACAGGGACACGGAAAACCCAAGACATGCACACGGGATCGACGTTGATCTTATCCTGCTAGAGGGTCAGAGACTGCATTGCCGTAAGCTACCAAGATTCAATGCAAACTCTCGATTTTGCAACCCTGAATGGTCCACTGTCAACTGGCCGAGCCCAGCAGCCAATGCAGAAAGGTTGTGCTTTGCAGTACATGTACATCAAGACACTGCTAGGCTCTCCAAATCTGGATGCAGTTCTCAAGAATATTTAGTCTACCGTTCAAACCATGAAACTTGTTTAGTTCATCTTCTCTGACTGACACGGCACCAATGGTACTCCTCAGGGACAACCATTTGGCTGGCGCCCGAGCAGCTCAGGCCCAATAGGGACCCCTTCCTTCGGGGATGGCGCCTGGGTTTGTTTCTTATTCCTGATTACTGAGCACTTGAGTTTTGGGGAATGCCCTGGGCTGGGCAGGCAGCCCGATCTGTGTATGTATGCACTAACATAAGCGGGCCATGAGGCTTCTTCCCTGTCATCAAGGCTGCACTTGATTCAAGGCGTTAGTTCCGTCGGGACTGATCGATGATTTGAAGGATGCATCTAACTGCTGCTGGTGTCCCGAATTGAAGGGACCCCGTAGCTTAATCCCATTGCTACCGTAACAATGCGTACTAGTCCAGAGTCGGTACGCAGCAGCCAAACCTGGAAGGATGATGAAGACAAGGTAACATCGTGGGCGGTAGCTGTGATTGCTTCCGTCAACGCAACGCTTTTTTCGGTGCCCAAGAGCCAAGATTTGGATGTGAAAGATGGTGTGGTGTGGTATGGTGCGGTGCGGTGCGGTACATACGGTGTGGTGTGCGTGCTTGTGTGTGGTGTGGGCTAAACTCCATCACATTGCATCGCACTGCATTGCATTGCATCTCATCGCATCTCGTTGCATTGGTCATGGGTATTGGTGGAATTGGTTATCGGGGAGCCGTTAAACGCCCCGGTCAGTGTGCTGTGTCTACACCTACTGGCTGACTGTATGTATGTACCGGTTAACTACTGTATTTGCCCGGTATCTGACACGCTCCGTTCTCCGCTCCCCCACCATTCATTCACAATTGATGCTCTTCTCATCTCATTCTTTTTTCCTCATTCCTTTTTCCTTTTTGCGCCTCGTCTTGCTGCTGTTATTCTACGATCCCCCCCTGCTCTGCTTGTAGATTCCTTTTTCCCTCCTCCTCAGCCCCATCGGTCATTTGCGAGATTTGATCTGGTTACCTGCGTTAGGCTGGCGTCGTCATTTACTTCGCGTCAAACAAGGTGGTTACTCTGCTTTCTCATGCAACGCGCACAAGCCCCCTCTGCCTGACTCATTGTTTCTCAGATTGATGGTATCCGTAGCCGTACCAACAATAAGAGTCCACGCAACTAAGAGATTGGGAATCTTGTTGTCTTTTAGGAGAACATTTATACTATTGACAGTTCTCCTCTGCCAAGTGCCGAGGTTGGCTGACATGGTCTTCGATCTCACTTTGATCGGTGCGATGTGAGACGGAATCATCTAACATCGCACAACAGCCACAGATGTGAGATGCGAGTGCACCACACATAAGTGGAATATTATATTGGCGGGGGGGAGGGTGCTGGCAAGAGGATCAACTGGCAAATTAGGCCTCTCAATAATTTCCTTTCTTCTGGGACAGCTGACAATTGGCGGTTGGTCTCAATGTCGGCACTCAACCTTCCAAGGTGCCCGCCCACAGCAGCCAACGCGGGAGCCAATCTTGGGTTTGCTTTGACCTGGGCTACTTTTAATACCCGTCCGTCACCGTCACCTTGGTGCCGATCCCCGCGGCGGGTGAGCAAGGGTTGGGTTGGGTTGAGTTGGTGGGTTGTATGGAAGATTATTCTCACCAAATTTCGGGGTCCTTGGGCCAATCAGCCGGGAGGGACTGGTCCCGACGATACGATAATCCATGTCTTATCGTAATGGAGGATTTAGGGGTCGATGGGAAGATCGCTCACAATTTCCACTCTCTTCCATTATATGACGTGCCGGGCCGGTGCGATAATGACAGTCCGAATAGCTTCGGGCGGGTATGTTTCTGAGAACCAACCGTCGGTTCAGCAAGTTCACAACAATGAACCATGGCTTTCAAACAGGTGCCTCGGCGTTGCACTTATGCAACCCCCCCATTTCTTCGTGCCGCATCTTGGACAGTGGAACCAATGTTTCTATTTTCTGATCAGATCCTTCCGATGTCTGGTCCCGTGTGGATGGGACAAAATCTTACTGTCATTCCGCCCTGCTGCATGTAACGCAACGCTCGCAGGTGCAGGCGGGCGCGAGTGTGAGTATGTATGTATCATTACCTAGCCTCAACGGTCGCAGACAAGGGAGGGGCTTGGTTTAGACAAGATGGAGACGTGCACAGCGGGGGATATCGCTGTAATGCACCCTTGTCCGAGGATACGGAGTGTGGTTGATTGGACGAGAGGCCAGCTGATGATTCCCAAGGTAAATGACAATAAGGAAGTAGTTGTTTTGACCAAATTATTGTTATTTTTGTTTTAAACTTGTTTTTTTTTTTTAGATCGAGCACAACCATAGAGAGGAATTCCAATTCCACAGCAATCAAACCAAACGATAGTTCTGGATGAGAGCTGCTGGACAGGGCCAGGGTACTGCCCAAGGCCCCAAATAAACTTCTGGTCCAGGGGGGCCATGACGACTATGTGGGTGGGTTGTAATGTAGGTACATGTACAGGGTAGCTAGTCTAGTGTCACCGATGAGGCGGGCTGGCTGCCCGCCCGTTTAGCTGAGAGCTGGAGCAGGGTTCTTGGTGGGCAGCCGATGACATTCGGGGTGGCTCACATGAAACCCAGACGTTACAGCCCATCGATGACGACTACGAAATGCAGGAATGGTAAAACTCCAAACCCAAAATTCGGGTGATTCTGCAAGCGAACAGAAGTTTATCTATCGGTAGGTATGTAGGGAAGAAGATCTACAGAATAAAAGGAAACGAGACCAGGAACAGGAATGACAGACACCTTCCTCTCTCTGGTCATACACCTGTCGTGAGGCAAGCAAGCAGTCGAGGACCTGCAAACGTTGTCGTCGCATCCATCCATCACCAACTCAATTTAATCAGTCAATCCTGGTCAGTCTGGAAATTGCATGCCTCAACAACATGGACTTTTTCAAAATCTCCTTTTCCGTTATTCAAAGCTCAGCCCGGCTCAGTTCAGGTCAGATCGATTGCGATCTTCAACCAGATGAGTCTACCAGGCCCGACCCATTCATTAACCATGCCTCACACCCCTCCCAGAGATAGATTCAAGAAATCGAGCTACCGTACCGTACGCTGTGTCTCCAGGATGTCTGAGACAGGCAGAGGCAACTGGAGATTGTGGGCGGTAGCTGGGGTTTATACCGGAGGGATGGCAGTCTCAACGGTTTCTTTATTTTCACGATTACTGATCGCCAGGGGCCTCGCTGATATCAAGTGTCACACACATCACGATGCCCCGTTTGTGTTCTGTCTTCTGTCTTCGTCGTTGTGTTCGGGAGCTTGGGCCAGCCCCCGAAATTCTTCGGGCGCCCGTTGCGTTTCGGCCTTGGAGCTGGTCGGTCGCTCCTCTGATTGGGTTGTTTGATCTGCAATTGGCCCTGCTCCCTGTCACTGGAAGAATGGTCTTCCTTGGTCTCCCACCCTGTCCCCCTGTCTCCCAGACCCTACAGTCCCTGTCAAGCTGATGTTCCACCGTTCTGGCGCCTGTCATGGCACGCTTTGGCACCTTCGGGATTGAGACCGTTGCTGATCAGATCCATTGTTTGTCCAGCTGCTGCTTTGGATCCATCCCATGGGTATGGTAAGAACACGGCGGCTGGACAGTAGACGAGATTCCTCTTACGGGGTGTTGGTGATACTGTGCTGCTCGACCGTTGACTGTACAGTACGGAGTAGCTTCACTACCATTAGCTTGGTCCACCGTTTGCACGACTCAGAGACTTCTGATTCGGGAGTTGAGCCACCGTCTGACTGACTTTCATCTCTCTCTCTCTCGATGCTTCACTTCAGCCTCGAGGAAGAAAGACGGTTGAAACTATTTGCGGCCTGTGGATACTTGGACTAGACGACCGCTTGAGGCTTAGATCATGCCGCTTTCTGCTACATAACATCGAGTCAGCCACAGACGGGTTTTTTTTCGACGCTGGGCGGATGAGATGCCCATCCATGCCAGTGTCTCGGATTCGGAGCACGGATGACCAATTCAGCTAGGATGTCCACTACCGCTCCCGCTCACCGTTGGCTAAACCGACTCCCCTCCATCTTCCTCCTCCCAGCGCATCATGGCCGCTCCCCTTGGCCCCTGGTCTGGCCGGCTGGTTAAAGCCTGGACACGCAGACACGTACGTACCTACTCTGTAATACCCGACTGCACCTATCCGCTCTGACACCCCTCTTACTGGAGCTGGACCTGTAGCTGTAGTTGTAGCTCCAGCTAGGCTGTGGTGTCGCAAGGGCCGTTGCGATAGTCTCAACCCGGATCGCGGGTAGGTTTCATTGCACCTGATCCCCAGGTATCTCCATTGTGCCATGAAAAAGAAACCACTGCATTGTGTATGCATACATCCACACGACATTGGTCGGGCGTGTACCGCCTTTTCTTCCGACGTCGCGACGATCTCGTCCGTACTGTTAAGCCATGGCCTTGGTGCGTCACGACAACGTTACGATAGTCCTCGATGTCCTTGTCGGTTGTTGGTATTGGAATCGGACGTACGTATTGGGGCTGTCAGCTTGGACATTACATCGACTCCCACTTCCAAATCAGCAACATGCATGAGAAAATCGTTACTGGATTCTAGCCTTAAAGTTACGTCGAGTGATCTCAACTCTTATTCGTCTTCTTTTTCCTTTTTCTATTGGTCATGCTGCCTGCCGAGGATACAAGAGTCGATCGAAGCAGAATACTCTACCTACTCAAAAGCTGCAATGCAATGCAATCCACGCACCAACAACTTGTTCTCATGAGAATGCCTGCCAACACGTATGGATATGCATTCTCTGTTGCTGCTCGAAACCTTGCCCTCCCACTGTACAACCAACGAGGCAAATACCGGTTGGCACGAATGACAAATTCTTGGCCTCCTTCTGGACCAAATGCGTCTATACCTAGCAAGAGACATTGTATCAAGCGTCTGCTTTCGTCCATTGCAAGCTGCCGCTTCCGTTATTCGTGGCTTTGAATCTTATCGTCCTACGGGTATCGTTGTCATGTTACCTACCGATGCCATTATTGCGAACCCGACCCTTTGTACCGGGTGTTGCGTCTAGACCAACATGAGCTGCCACCAACAAGACGATCCAACAGGATCCTCTGAGGCAGGAAAGGGAAGAGGAAAACTAATTCAAATACAGCAAACAAACCTACACATTCTGGTCGACGGTTGAAGAAATGGATCCTCTATCCGATTCTCCTAACCCAGAACAGAAAGGGGTGCCCGAATTGGAGAGGGAAGAGAGGGTCGAACGGGAGGAGGTTCAACGAACGCGGATGTTGATGGCCCCCAACCAAGCCAACACCAAGACCAAACAACATTGAGAGTGCGAGACCCAGGGATCTGGTTTCGCTTATCGCCGTTCGGGGGTGCTCGATCCGCCACCAAGACACTAGTGCTGACGCTACCCAGTCCTGGTTAGTCATCCACTTCCTTCAGCGCAGATGTCAGCTTTACCTCAGGCACCCCTACAGCTTGCTGAGGCATCATGCCTGGCCGGATATGGGTAACCAATCCATCAGAAACCTTATTATGCTTTTTTCCATCCATCGTCTCTGCCGCTTCGTCAGTACGGGCGCGTCTCGTCGCATTGGCCAATATAGCAAACAGCCTCACATCTTCCAATTGTCCCAGATACAGGCGTATATTTATAGAATGCTGCTCACAATATCTGCCAGAGCGTTCTTGGCATCGTCGTCGCAATAGGGAAGCCGAAACTGAACACAGGCAATCGCGTGCGGCTCATCTGTCGAGCGAGACCGATGAATGTTACTAAAATATTGCCCGAACCAGCTCAGGCACAGCTCTAGACTTTGTTAGGCTATCGTTTAAGAAACGGCATGCCCTGATCTAGTTGCTATGCCACTGTCGTTGGGGAGATGGACACTTTTCTCCGTCTTACCCCCGTTGATGGTTCCTTGATTTAGCGACAGTCACATTCCTTCGCCTTCGCTGTCGATGCAGCAGGAGATGGTGCTCGATTCAGCACTTCATGTATCAGCATTCCTGTTCAAGCGCCATTGTTGGGCCGTTCCAAGGTTCTTAACCTTAATCCGTCCATTGACTGGGTCCTGAGCCTCATATAAGGTTCGGCACCGGCGCCTTTGCCCGGCATGACAAGCTTGACAGGCTGGTCCGGGCTTGTCTAGTCTTCTCCAGGTTTTACTGTCCCACGACCACCTGCTGCTGCCTTTGTCCTCTAAGGCTAGATCCCGTGTCGCCCGTCGTGCCCGTCAATCCCGCCTCACCCGTGCCACATCCGTCATTATATGCTATACTTATTCCGTCGAGTTTTGAACCTCATCCATGAGACGCCCCTCGGCCACCCCAATCACCTTTCACTCCGAGCTTATCGCTTGTGCCCTTTCAGTCGTCAAAGTCGATTTGCCGATGCCCTGTGGGACCTCTCATCGTGTGATCTTCTCGACACGCCATGTTCTCATATAACTACGTCTCGTCGGCCTCACCCCTTCTATAAACTTTCGCCGTTGATATAATGGGAAACTTTAAATGTCCAGTGCTCAGCCCTTTACGCATTACCCCAAAAAGAACATGTTCTGGGCATCAACCAACCCCAGATCCGATATGAGAACGACCCAAGGGCTACTGGCCGGTCTTCTGAAGTGGTAAGTCTGCTGCTCTGGGAGTCTCGTCTGCGTCCCGTTGTGGCGGCTCCATCGTCCGTACCCACTCGGCCGATCTCGACCTCCGGTTCTCCTCATAGAGCCGACCCGTCTGTCTATTAGCCGGTGATACCTGGCCGTTCTGGATCTGGGCATCCGGAGCGTTTCTTGACGCCCTGCTCCCGCCTAACCGTACAGCTGTTCTATCGTCTCCAGGCACAAACGAGAACTGGCGACGATGGCGAGTATAATTTTGGTGGCTTTCCTGATGGGGCATGTGCTCAGTAACTGTATCCTGCTCACACGTTCGTGTTGTGGATGCAGAGTTTGGTCGGCCAACAGCACCAACTTCCTGCGTTGTGGTTGACTTTTCGGTAGGGTCGCGATGCCTTTCAACACTGCCTTCGTGTGGCGGTATGTTTACTGTGCCACAAGTATCTGAACCGATTGAGCCAACAGAAGCGCTTCGAGGACGCCGTTCTTCTCGGTCATGCTCATGATGTGCATTTCCACGGTCGACTGCACGCGCGTCAAGACGGCGAGTGCCGTTGGCTGTTCTCTTCTTGAGTTTGTCTAGCTTTCGGAATCCTTTGCTCAGCCAGACCTCGTTGCTGGTATCCATGCTTCGTGTTCGAGATACTGCCATCAAGATATCAGCATGGACCCATGACTCACTTGCGTAGAGGTAAACACTTACACACTGTACCTTGTCTTGTTGGCAACGTTGAATCTGGTACCGTGTCCATGTCCTCGTTTTCGCCAATCGTCTCAGGGGCTGTGCAGGTCAACTGTCAGGATGTATTGAGAAGTTCATGGATGAACACACTCACGTCTACCAGATATATTCCTGCTGGCCACATCTCTTTCGGATGTCATTCTTTCTGTTGCTGTTGCTACAGGTCTACCCCTTATGAGACTACCTGCCCTGGCCAGTGCCACAGCCTCCATACCCTTGTCGGACGTTTGATGAATAAACATTTCAAGACGTTTCACTTCAGCTTTGTACCGTGCGTCCTGGACCATCCAGTGTTCTTCCACGGATTTGTGTCGATTTACTTCCTGTCTCAATGCTTCTTTTGCTTCTGCTAGCTGCGATTCGAGGTTGGTAATCTTGTTATGCCGGGTGCCATAAGCTTCGCAAAGGAGCAAGATATGTGGCCGATACTCTGGGGACAATGATTCGTTTGCAGACTGCGTCATTACTGCAACACGCAAAGCTTCTGCCACTTGATCAATAGAGGGATTGTGCCAAACTTCCTGACCTGCGTTTATGAACAGCTTGTCAACTTCGTCCAGGGTGTATTCCGCGCCAGACGTCGAGGTAGTTCCTTGTTTGGCTGGAGATGCTCCTTGAAAGTTTGAGAGCCGGGTCGTATTCTTCTTCTCGCGGTGAATCTGGGTTTCTATGCTTGTAGATGCATCTTTGAGCAGGTCCTGGAGGGCGGCTTCGGAGCGACGAGACACTGGACCATGCTGGCGAGCTCTATTGGCTCCGAGAAATCGTAGCCAGCCTGTATCAGCCATGATGCCTGAAGTTTTATTTGGTGTTGTTTTCTGTTGCGGATTCCTGTGGTTTGGGCGAGGAGTGTTCTAAACACTTAGGCTGCCTGATCAGGCAAGCAGGAAGCGCAACATCCGTCACTGTCACTGACACTGTCACTGACAGTGACAGTGATTTGCACGCCAGAAACTCAGGCAAAGGCATTTCTAGTTCTTGTACGTTACCTTTCTTATTCACGGTTTCTTACCTTCGAGTGGGAGATTAACATGGTCCTTGTACTGAATAGAAAGGATATTTATCAAATTGCTGGCTGTGGACTGGAGTTGCACAACCCTGTTAGGAACTCATTCCCATTATACATTTAGTGAATATATCTTAAAATAAAAAAATAATATCTCGCAATTATAACTAATGTAGGATGTAGGAAGATTAAGCTTTCAGCCACAATTCTTAACTACAAATAACACACTTAGATTGCAATATAGGCATATACCTATGCCTCTATAGTTACTTAAGTAAGTTATTAACAAAACTAAGATAATAACTCGCAATTATAACTCTTTCCTTTTAGTAAATGTAGATTTGCCCTTTTAAAGCAAAGTGGGGTTAACACAGCAGGGAAATATAATAATAAAGAAACACAATGCTAAAAAATACAATAACCTTCACAATAAAGTTATCAACAACACAGCTGCTGCCTTAACCTTATAACCCAACTAATTATCAGACAGGTTGCCTCAAGCATAATCCTAAGGAAAAGTTAAAGTCAATAACAGTAATAACACAGTAGAATAACACAACAGACTCTTTCCTTTTATCTATTATATTAACTTAAAAGATTTACTGCGCCCTATAGATCCTCTTAATTTAATTCTAAGCTACTAATTAGCTAAAATAGGAACAAGAATTTAGTATTAATACTAAATATTATATTCTTTTTCTTAGAAAAGGGTATCTAAAAGGTATTTTAAGGTATAGTAAGCTTTTTAAATTAATACAGTACTTGAGCAGTTTATCCTTTTGCTTATGACCCCTTTTCATATTGAATTGAAGCACTTAATAATCCCCTGTCATCCACTCACTTTCACTCAACCTCCATCCAGTCCTAAATGAAAGTTCTGCTTCTGCAACAATAGAAATTATCCCGGAAGTGTGTCCAGGCTGCGTCTGCTTTCTGCCACTCACTTCCTCACTCGCTGCAGGTACTGCTCGATTCTGAGTCTGCTGAGACTGGTCCGAATAATTCACTAGTGATCCCAGGATGGTAGTAGAGCTATTGTCCCTCTCAGGGAGTGAACGGGGCGGGTCTGTCTCGCAACTGTTTAGCTCAAGAACTCTGGCCTTGACACCGCGAAGGGAATCTGACCGTACTGGGAAGGTGGTCGTGAAGCTGGTTTCAGATTCTTCGATCTCTTCTCGGATATTAGACAGAGTTGAGTATACATGAGCCAGAACTTGTGGTTCGACGTCTTCTTTATCAACAGGCTTCTTCACTGGGATCTCTGGAAGGGGCCGAGCAGGGGGATTTGGCGGCGGAATTACTGGGGCAGTTTCGGATAGTCGCCTTGGCCGTGCTGATGAACAGGGCTCCGGCGGAGTCGATAATGCCTCATCCGATACTGAGCTGCCTAGGTTGTCCGAGTTCCCTGGATGGTGATATTTCGCGGGCGAGGCATCGACATATTCATCATGAGAAGAGGTGGTGGCATGTAACTCATCACTTGTACGCTCAGTGATAGCCTCTTTCGTATGGTCCGAAACGTCGTCCAGTTCGGTGGGATTCGGTGCCAGGCCCAGTTGGCGAAGGTTTGACAAGGAGCGATAATGAAATCGAAATGAGACGAATGGTGACTCTTTTGAATCAATCAGAATCCAATCGTAGAAGCAGGCTTCGTCTGGCCAATCTAGAAGCCCACCTGAGGGAGACCTGTTACTGATTAGCCCAATGCCGCTGAAGATAAAGACCGTGATACTAACCCAATGCCATACGATTCTTGGCCACGATGTGCTTCCAATACAGGCAATCTTCGGTTTCGCCCCTTGGCCCGGAAGATCTTGACCTCGATGAGACCGCCGTCTTCCGCGACTGATTGGTTCGCAGTGGGCAGAAAGGAGAAACAGCGCGCCTCTATGCCGTCTCTGATAAGTAGTACGCCATCTTCCTTATACTTCCAGCGCTCACTCGGCTCACAGAGTGAGCGTGTGATGGAGCCCGAAGTATGGCTGACAGCCTTCACACCACAGTTTGCAATGTTTCTGCCATTCATAAATATCTTGAAATACAAGTAGCGTGGCAGCAGTGGAGTTTCTTGGAGTGCATAGTAAATTCCAAATCGCGATCCTAAAGTTCAGCATCAGCGCTCGATCTCGGGATATTCTAGCTTTGACAATGACGGACCTGGATCAGAGGGAACATAGACAGAAATCTGGGGGCCGCCCTTCTGAGCTTGGGTCGAGCCGGTATGCGGAATCTTCTGTGAGGTGTTTGCGAATGGAAACTCGGGGAGCGTATGTGAGTCGGGGTGAGTGACAATGGCAACCTCAATGCCTTCAAAAGAAGGCATATTGCGCAAACTCTGGAAGACACGGGTGATCCGCGCCGGCTGTTGATAAGCGAAGATGAATGAACAACAACAACATTGAAAACTCAAACTCGGATGACTACATAAGAACCTAGGTAGGTAGGTAGGTAGTTGCGAGATTTCTTGCATTTGGAGATCATGATAGGGGGAACTGGCAGCCAGCCGGCAACAGTTGGCGAATGTTACCACCCCGCCAAAGTCTTTGGAATCTACCCGCGAGATGCCATCTATATATGTCAATGTGTACCTACATCACGCATTTGCTTGTTTGACGGCGGCCCGTCTAACTCGCAGTAAGTGTTGGTTTATATGAGACCCAATATCCCAGTTACTATATCGACTTGAGAAATTCGCTATGCCTTATAGATCCTTTTTACTAAATTTTAGGCTACTAATTACCTAGCTTAAATAGGAATAAGAATCTAATATTAGTATTAAATATTATAATTTCTTAGGAAAAAGGTATCTATAGGGCGTGGCGAGCATTTTAAGTCGATATGATAGTCAGGATAACGCTAGCCAAAGGGCCTCCGAAACAGAGTGTCAACTTATGTGGTCATAAGATCATCCGAGTTTGTTCAAGAGCATTCTTTGAATACAATGTTGTGTTGTGTATAAGCATATAGATAGTTTCACCATTTGATAAGTGTTCAAATCCCCCGATCGGTTTTGGGCGTCATCACAAGAGGCAGCCTTAGTAAAACCAATATTTATTCCTTCATATGCGGTCAATCGACACAAGGAGGCCGACAAGCACACTAATGGCATTCGAATATCATTTATCGAGTCTTTCTGAATCCGTCGTCTAGCTTTGCCCCAACACCTTCTTCGTGTCTTCCTCCTTGTCGATAAGTCCCAGACTCCTTATTTGTTTGACACTGGGCGCATCATCGCGTGCCGTAGCGGACTTGGTTCGGGCGTAGGCAGCTTGCATAGCTAGAGCTCGAGCGTGCTATCAACTGTTGTCAGTTCCTGATCCCACAACACCAGTAGTATGTCGAATATCGTTGGACCCACCTCCTTCTTGTGATGAAGGCACTCGTAGTAATCCTCGAGGACCAGACCGCACTTCTTCTTGCCAGAGTCATCGGCGGCAGATGTATTGACCACATAGCACCCCATGACCTCCTGCCAGAAGGGAAAGCAGCGGCCAACACCTAAAGCCCCGGGTTGAGGTCGTCAGCCTGTGACTGCTTGTATTTTGGTATGAGCGCTGCCATGACAGACTTACCGCCGTTCATGCCATATCCCGACGCCATCTTGAGCCAATTGAGTATGTGTTGAGGCTTTGCGCGGGTCGGGCAATGTGTTATAGTTGAATCGCGGTTCGTTTGACGTTGATCGATCGTGAAGTGCTTCCGGCTACTGAGTTCACCCGTACCTTGGCCGAGTAGCAAATCGGCACACGTGGATTGGGTGGTGAGGTGGGGCCTAGAAAATACATCTTGCTTGTACCTTAGTAGGTTGTGGGTGAATATGTGGCGCAGTCTGATTGACTGTGGCTGAAGCTCCCTTGTCCGCCCTGGCTGTTGCTTCATTACCTGTCACTTTGTTAGTTCCATGTACTAAGTGACCATATGACAGCAGCACTGATTCTTCTCTTATCAAAAACAAAATCAACCGATTTTCAAACGCAGTTTCTTTCAACCTTTGGTTGGTGACAGGCTACGAACAGTCTCATCGTCATCGTCATCATGGCGGCTCATGTCCCGCTTGGCCCCGCGAAACTGGTGCTCCTGGCTGTGCATTTCGCAACCATCGCCGACATCGAAGGTTTGGCTCATCTCATAAGTCAACATGCCACAGTTCTACGGCCAGAGCTGGCGCTACGGATTATTCTCACATACCTTCCTGAAACCCTCAGTCCTCCGGCTTATGTGCCTATCATCCAAGCCATAGTCACCGGAGAGTCGACCTTACAAACCGGTCCCGACTACCAACCTGACACTTCTCCCGTTCACAACATCTCAGATGAGCAAGCCTCTCGGAAAGTCAAGAAACTTCATCTTCTTTCCCTCAAAACGCCGGATGAGCCTCTCGTTCAAGAAGAGGCTGATCCACTTACCTCCTTCTTACTTTTGAGAGCCTATAGGATGGATGAGGAAGCGGGCATGTTACCACAAGTTCCCGACTTGCTCTCCCCATTCCTTCAACACTCTTCAGAACTCCAAACATGGATGATGTCAACAGTACTTCCTCTGGTTAGAAGAAATCATGAGTATTACCCACAACGGCCTGGGCAGTACTCACTGCTTGAGTTCCAGAATCTGCCGGACAGAGACGCCATCAACTATCTACTCGCCGAAACTGGTGTTGTAGAAGATGAGTTTGGCCTAGCTGGTCGTGATCTGAGTGGGTTGGTAGGGCCATGGCTGCATAACGATTCGAGGTGGAAACTAGATGTTTTCGAAGAAGATGGATCAGCTGAATCTGGTGCAGCGGCTGAACTTTCGTGTCCCGGATGGGAACAGGCCCTTGAGTGGCTCATCTCTAAAGCGTCAACCTCCTGGCAAGTTGCTCTGAAAGCAATTGAATCCTGGGACGGGCCGTCGGACATAGATATGGGAGACGGTGCTGGTTCCTGGCTTCAGGAAAACCAACAACAGTATCTTGATCGGTCGTATGCCAGGGCCGTCTTGGCTTCGGCCTACCTTATCTCTGATGCCAGCATGGATGCTTTGGAAGGCGCCTTCAGAATATGCAACAAGATTCGAACCCTGTTGGATGAAGATTCCGATACAACACTTCAATCAGCAGTAGCAAGTCTTGCTCCCGTGCCACCATTCGATAAAGATGCATTTGGCGGGGCTAAGGCAGCGACATTCATGCGTAGCGATTTATTGCGAAGCGCAAATCCTCTTACAACTCCCAAGGAGGAATCTCTCGACCTTCTTCCTACTCTTATCCAAAGTGCTTACCTTCTCACACACTCGGGCGTTCCTTGTACAGTCCGTAAGGCTGGAGATCTGGCGTTCATTCAAGACCAGCATGAACAAAAGTCCGAACTTGGACGACTCATACGGAGTCTCCCCGCCCGCGCATCTGACAACGATGACTTTTGGGTTCGAGCCCGACAAGAAATTCTGTGGCTACATAGTTGGGGGGACGGTTCCAACACCACGGGGGACGAGACTTTACGGGGCATTTTTGGCAATGTGACTCTGGAGTTCATCGAAACAGAGCTGTTGAAAGTCATGCTCTCGCGGCCACGTACGTATCATCGACATGTCTTTCTGTGAGTGTGACAGCTGACGATTCTTAGGTTATACCCTAGCAAGTGCCCTTTACGATCAAGAAGGATCAGATGCGCCCCTTTCTGCATCTGCCGTGATTAAAACAGTTCAGAATTCAGCTCTAGAGGCGTTTGATAATGCGTCAAACCCAAATCGTACCAGGGGAGGGCTGAAAAAGTGCGACGAGATGTAAGTCTATTGTTGCGTTTACATGCAAGATAAAGTCACTAACCACCTAATCAGCATCAAGGCTTTCCCCAGAACGATAGACACAACTCATCCAATCAGAAAACGCATCGAGGCATTGCTGAGGGCTACGCACGCCCTGAGCGACTACCGCCTTGTGCTCAAACAGGGCGAGCCTTTCAGCCCTGTAGTGCTTCGAGTGCATTCTGACCCAGTCTCGATTATTGAGAAGGTTTTGGAACAGAATCCCAAGGCATATACCCGTCTGCAAGAGTTTGCAGAGCTAGGGAACAACATGGTTAATGCGAACTTGCCAACTTGCGTGAGTTCAGGCAAGCAGCTGCCGACAACGGATGATCAAGAACTAGCCAGGTCAATGGTTGAGAAGCGCATCGTTGCTATGTGCGTCGAAGCCGCTTTGCGTGAGGACGATTTCGAAACAGCCTACTCTTACGTGGTGAGCCGTCTGGGTGTTGGTGACAGAGCATACGAGACGCAGTCTTCTGGCGCCTGTGACGAATGGTCATGGAAGGCAGCACTAGACGCCGGGAAATATGTTCGCACAGCTCGGTCTCAAAAACCAACACATCTCGGTACCGCAAGTGGAAACCCCGAGATTCGCCATCTCGAGCAGCGCATTGAATGTTTAGCAACTTCTCTGCGTATAGCACCTCCCTCTCAACTCCAGGAAGTGCTAAAAACTTTCCGTCGTTGCGAAGAACAGTTGGATGCTGCAATCAAGGAGGAGGCTGCCCGAGAAGCTGCCTGGGATACTGCAGGTGATCTTTCGGGTCTTCCCGGTTCATTTGATACACCGGACCCAGACAAGGCCTATCCACCGCGTAATATCTCTGCCAGTGCCACTGCTCGTCAGGCTGAGGAAGCCCCAATGTCTCTCTTCGATCTCTCCAGAGCCACAGCACGGGTTGCATCAAGGAACCTTACCGTGCTGTCAAGCTTGCCGGGCTCCTTCTCATCGGATAAGACGAATCCGGAGCCTGAGCCCTCAGAATCCGAGCTACATGAACAGAACAGAACAAGGAAGAGAGATCAACTTCGAGAGGCAGCGACTGGGACGCTGGTATCTGGCGTAGGGTGGCTCCTCGGGGCCAATCCAAATCGGCCAGCAGGTGGCCAGCAATAACCAAAAGACACAATCCCTATCGGGGATTCCCTATCAAGGAGCAGGACGAGAGAATGATTGTGAAATGGCAGGCCAGACTTTGTATGACAATGATAGATCATTGAATGACACAGATTAATGAACAATCCGAGTGGCCAGCACACCCGTCTTCTTATGCTGTTTCCAGTGCGAAAAGAGTCAGGGGAGTTAACTCGAACATGCCCTTCCTTCATACGTACGTAACATGGTGTGGTCCTTGGCAGTAGGCATGTTATGAATGCGAAGAGTGAGCCAGTGATTGGATGAGTACATACGTGATGCAAAGAAAGTTAGAGGCGTTTTATTACACGAATACGCGCTACAAAGTAATACAATAAGTCTATGTGGGAGGATCGCTTGCATAGGCGCTGATCCAGACAACGCTTCAGAAGTTCCAAGTAATGGGTGTGATAACTCAAGCACGCGCATCGCTTGATGCATCCATGACCACATGTATGTCCTTTGGTGATCCACCCCAAAAGCCATCAACGACATATAGAAGTTGAAACAAGGTGTCCGGGTATCGCGTTCTCGTGATGTCTTCGACTTGGGTGGTGAACCAGCTCTGTCTTGCTCCGGGAATCACCCTACCATCCAGTCAGCAAGGTCACAACTTGCAGTCCTTACCAGTATACAAGTCCAGTATTGTAAAACTTTCAAGAACTTCTGTTGGACGTGGGCGATAAGACTCGTAGGGCAGCTGGGCAGGTTTTGGCGAGATCACTTTAATAGTAGTGATTTTGTATATCGAGTCTATCGAGTCGCTGGAAGCCGAGAAATATCATGAACCCCGCGTGTGGGCTTAGCGATAGCGACTTTCAATGGTTTTCAGAGTTGTAGGGCGTCAAGTTGTTTTACAGCGATATGCGATTTGATTGGCGGTGGTGAAACATTTACATGTGTTTCTGAGTCAATAAAAAGTATGTCAGTCAGGGCGAGCAGAGCAACAGCCACTGCAGCCTCAAATCACCGTCTCGCATACCCCATAACATTATGTGATACGACGACAGCACAGGCAGTTGAGTCGCAAGGCCGCATTCGAGGTTGAGTTTGATAGTCCATGAGATTCACCGATTAGGCCGGAGTCGACATCTGGTTGATGTTGTGCTGCCAAAAGCTATCATAAAGTCGTCGAAGACGCGATGGATGACTGATGAAGTGTTTGATTTGAAAGATTCCGGAAGCTGCCAAATGTGGTCCATCTGTAACCTTGTTGCAAAACCGACCAGCAACAAGAAAACTCAAGTGATGCAGGCCGAGTACCCATTTTTTTGATTCCAATCCCTTAACTGTCGCAATCACACTAAACTCCTGTGTGAGCAGAGCCCGATTCAGTCTGCTGGTCCATGAAAGGAAAAGAAACAACGAATAAATAACAGTTAACAGAAGAAATTGAACAAGCAAAGTTGTGGGGTTAGCAATGGAAAGGAGAAGGGAGGTCTGATCCCGAGGACTGATCGTTCAGTCAAGTCGTTGTAAACGTCAGCTGTGTTTACTGGATGTTTCGGTCGGGGGCGCCTGGGAGGATTAGCGGGTACATAGTAGGCGGCACTCAGTAGTAGCCCGAACCTCCATAGGCATCACGTGTCTCGGATCGAGAGGCAGATTCGCCATAGCCGGCACCTCCAGCACCTCCAGCGCTGGCAGCTGGGTCGCGAGTTCGGGCGGCGTCTCGGTCGCCTCCGCGGTCGTATCGGTCACCACCACGCTCATAGCCAGAACCACCAGGACCTCCACGGGGACCATAGCGGTCTCGGTCCTCACGACCACCGCCGCCGCCGCCGTAGCGATCACGACCGTACCCTTCGTCGCGGTCACGGCGTTCATAGCTTCGGTCGTAGTCACGGCCACCATAGCCGCCTCGCTCCTCGTAGCGACGATCATCACGGTAGCTGCGGTCGTAGTCGCGACCGCCGCCTCCGCTGCCTCCGCCGCTGCTGCCACCATAACCACCTCCACGCTCATCATATCGTCGCTCGTAGTTGCGATCGTAGCCACGGTAGCGGTAGGGATCATCACGACCGTAACCGCCGCCGCCGCCGCCGTAGCCACCACGTCGGCGATCATCATAACGTCCAGGACGAGGCTCTAGATGCTCGTCAATATAGTGCAGACCATGTAGTTGCCGGAGTTTCTTACCTCGCTTAGGTGGGCCAAAGTATTTGCCGGGGGTCGGGGTACGGGGACGGGCTCTGCGGGCCTTTTCAATGCTAAGAGTACGGCCCTCGATCTGTTCGCCTTGAAGACCTTCCTTGGCAGCCTCAGCCTGTTCGGATGTGACCATCTTGACGAACCCGAATCCACGAGACTCTTTGGTGTGGGGGTCACGCATGATTTGACACTTTTCCACATCGCCATACTTCTCGAACATCTTGGAGACCTCGGCTTCGGAGAGCTTGGGATGGATGCCTGTGACAAAGAGGTTCGAGCCAGGGTTGACTGCACCATCATCGTCGTCCCGAGGGGCGGAAACATCCTTCATGTTGCTGTTAGGTGTAACTGTCAGCATACATCCTTCGGATAAGAAGGCATCAAAACCAACCTGTCACCATGGCCGCCAGGTGAGGCAGAGCGACGACGGCTGCCTTCATTGTCGTCACGGGGACGAGGCGAGGCGCTTCGGTTGTCGCGCTCGTATCGAGGAGCCTCGTCTGGAACAAACGGGTTAGCTGTGCGCAGGTTGGGTAGATACGACAAGATGGGTGAGCTGAAAATGAAGTGCAGTTGATCATGTAACGCAGTGTGGTGGAGGAGCATTGTAATGGGGAGCATGCGCGTGCATAGACGCGCCGGGAGCTGAGCAACGAACCTTCGTACCGGTCGCCATTGGCAGCCTCGTAATCCATCGCGGTGGTAGCCATCTCGTTTGTTTTGGTTTTGTCTAGTGAGAGGTAAGATGAACAATCGAGCCAGATATGGTTTGGGTGCGGTGGCTGACGATGAAAAGCTCACGCGCAGGCTGGTTGGTGGAAAGGCGATGTTGAAGAAGGGAGAAAAAAAAGTTTGGCGTAGGGGGAAGGGGAAAAGGCAAAGGCGCCGCAAGGCAGCAGGCCAGGCAGTATTAAGTAAGGCTATAGGAAGGAGCGCGCAGGAATGCGAAAACTAATTTGGCAGCTGGTATTAAAAAAGTCTGCGCAACAGAAAAAGAACAAAGAAAACCCGATGATGGCTGAGTGGAAAGACTTGAGCCGAATATCAAGGTGATGGGCAAACAGAGGGCTCAGAATGGAGCCTGGCTGAGGTGGATGGGGATGGATGATGAAGCGTGGAAAATGACGGGGAAGTAAGCAAACAGAAGCCAAATTGTTACGTTAGTGCTGTCAGCGAGGCAACTTGGGACTAAATGCTGATTCCTGCAGCACGGTACCTGAGCATGTGCGGAAAATACGACTAAATTCAGGTACTGCCAGATGCTGGTCAGTGTTAGGTGCCTGTAACTGACAGGGACACTGCTAACCTGCATCAGACCGGCTGGTCCACGTATACTTGTTGCACTAATACTTATATGTATTGGCTAGGAGATGGTATCCGTCTCGGGCTTTGTTCCATTATCGTCAATGCAGTATCACAGGCGATAACAGTTTTGTGCTTTACTCATGCCAGTTGACTGCCTAGGTATCCACCAAGAGATGCTAAAACCGATATCAAACACCCGAGCAAATGAACACTATATTGATATACAATATACCCTCTCAACCTCCTCACAACAGTACACATGCGGACTATACGACATACAAAAAGAAAAGAAAGAAAGAAAATAAATAAATAAAAAATCGAATATTTCCAACTCCTAACTGGGCTGTCATTGGCCAGTATCGCACCAGAACACCCATCCAATTTATCATCATGTCTGTCGAAAATGCCTACCCTGGAGACAAGAGCTCGATGCTTCTGGAAGAATACGCAACGGCGATATACATATTTATGAGACCCTCACGTATTGTCGGCTATCGGTCGATCGTATGCCATGGAAGTTGTGAACCAATGATCTAGACGTCGGGCTTGTCGAATCCAGGGCCGATTCTTTCCCCAATTAACCACCGGCTGTCCGGCGGGGGTGATATAGCCGGGCATTGGAACATCACATCCATAAACTTCCCTGCTTATATCACTCATCACACTTAGGTACCTACCACACGACATCGAATAATCACATAAAATGTCACTCAAAGGGAAAGTTTACGTACTAACCGGAGGCGCAAGCGGCATCGGCTTTGCGACAGCCAAAATTCTTGCACAACGCGGGGCTACTGTAAGCATCGCCGACATCGACGCTGATGCCATGTCAAGTGCTACCGCATACTTCAAGGAGCAAGGTATCGAGGCCCTGGTTTCCCGTGTCGATGTTTCTCAGCGGCCTGAGGTCGAAGACTGGATAGACGCCACAATTAAGAAATACGGGAGACTTGACGGAGCAGCCAACGTGGCTGGCATCATTGGGAAGCATCACGGTCTTCGTGCTGTAGCCGACCTGGAGGATGAAGAGTGGCATAAGATCATCGCCGTGAACTTGACAGGAACAATGTATTGTCTACGAGCGCAGCTCAACAGGATCGTGGACGGGGGATCCATCGTCAACGTCGCTTCTATTCACGGTACCAAGGGCATGTTGCAACCTGCACATGATAGGATTCCGTATTCTAACCGTGACCAATAGGATTCGCTAAGCACGGTGCTTATGATGCTAGTAAACATGGGATAGTTGGGTTAACAAGAGCGGCGGCAAAGGAGAATGGCCATCGAGAGGTGCGAGTCAACGCCGTTGCTCCAGGGGCCATCTATACCCCGTTGATGAAGAAAGCGTGGGATATGCACAACCGAGCGGAAGACGCCGAGTTCGACGAGCCGTCCGCCTTTCAGCGCCAAGGCACGTCGGAAGAATGTGCCAACGTGATAGCCTTCCTCCTTGGCCCGGAGAGTACTTTCGTGAGCGGAAGCGTCTATGAGGTAGACGGAGCCTGGATATGAATGGTTACAATTCATCGTTCTTTGTTACTCCAACAGGAGATTGATATTCGGGTTGAGGAAGTTGAGCTTGATGGAGTTGCAGAAGGACGATCGCATATTGATATCGCTTACCAGACATCCTCAGGATCAACCACATGGGATTCCCCGTTATCTCGAAGGTGCTGGTGATCCTTGTCTCGCTTCATCGGCTTGCGCATGTCGAATGCGTCCTCGCTCGTCCTGGATGGATCCGTCGCATGGTCGCCATAGTAGTCCTTGACCACGCGGAAGATGCTGTATCCCAGATTCTTGTAGAGCGCAATGGCTCGATGGTTGCTACTTCGCACGAATAAGTCCACGAACCAAGCGTTCTCGGCATCAGCCGCAACTTCTAGCTGGTCGGTCAAGATCTTGGCAATACCAGACCTCCGCGCCTCAGGGGCAACAGTGAGCGCCGTTATGTGAGCGTGCCATGGAAGATAATGTTCGGAGAATTTGTAGGCATCCGGTGAGGATTCAACCTTGCCCATGACTGTCAGCCATAAGATTAGTCTCAAGCCAGTACTGTGAAAGCTCAGGATAAACCCCACTATATCCAACAATGTTTCCATCCATATCCTCGCAGACTTGAAAGAGGGACGGCCATTTTGCATGATATTGGAGGTAGAAGTTGAGCTCGTAGGTTTCCGTAAAGGGGTCGAGATTGCACTTGGAAAACTTGTTCACGTCGTCTGGTCGAAATCTCCGAAATGTAGCCATCTTGAAAGCTGTCCCCTCGATTTTCTAGCTGCGATTGGTGCTTTGACAGGATAACAAAGTGAAGCGCCACGTAGAGGGCTAACTGAAACAAAATGGGACAAACCGGTAAGCAGTCGAATCTAACATTAAAGGGTGGTTTGGAGGAGTGTTTGCCAGCAGCGGGAGATGCATATGTGAAATTTGAGCTTCAGACTGCCCCGCGACAGCATCTTCCAGCGTCATGTGGCTGTGCCATTAATCCTGCCCGAAGCAAGCCACACCTAACGTTTTCTGCATAACATTGCCCTGCACTGGGCTGGCTAGGCTGGCACTAATACCGATACTCTTGGTCCGCATTAGCGCCCAGACCTTGCGAGGTCCACTTACCTATTGTTTTGCTCAACATCACGCTGCCACGACGACATCGAGTAATACTGTGGTAGTTGGGTCAAAATACTTACGACGCTTTTCTATCTTGTTGAGAAATGAACACATACGCGGCATATCCAATAGAGAATGAACCATAAGCACATCCGATATCCCGGGAGCTCGGTCCATTCATTGTCCTGTCCTGTCCTTCGTCTGCCGACTGCCAATTTGGTGTGATCAATAATAAGTTAGTACCTAATAAGGGTCCCTGGTCACCTAAGCCGATATCATTTCAAGCAACGCCGACTCTCCCTCGACATCCCCCGTATTGAAAGGAGACCAACTGACAATCAAACCCGCGACACAAGACTTTATTGCGATAAAAAAATCGACGAATCTCCCCGAAGCCCCCTGTCTTAACTTGTGGAATAGGCGGTGTCTGCTGTATTTGGCGGTGGAACACTTGCAATCATAGGCTTGTGAGTCTAGCCAGGTTTCGGGAGGCTCATCTGCATCTGCAGTCCGACGTAACGAAAATGCCATCCTCGCCGCATACCCCTAGACATTCCCGGAACTCGTCCGCCTTTGATAGCTTCTCGGGGTCACCCCAGGCTCGAAGGCTTTCCAAGTCCTCGGTGCAAGACCCCTCGACCTCGTTTCGAAGCAGTTTCAATCAGCAAGATGCACCAGACCTGGGTGGAAATGGCATGGGCAACCTAGCTGACGAGCTCGCCGATGCCTTCTCTGACTCAGGAGACGAAGGGGATTATACAGATGGCGACGTCAACAGCGAAATGTTGGGACCTGATAAGGACGTACAGGGTCATGATCGGATCGACGAGATCGAAGACACAGAGGACGTCACCAGTCCAAAGAAGCAAGGAGGCGACCGGGCAAAATCTTCAAGCCTTACGGTTCTCTCACCACGACGAAAACACCAGCGACAAACTAGTATTTACGATGGCAGCGAATATGGATCGGAGTCCGACCTGGAATCTCCTGGTATGCCGCCTGGCCTGGTGTCCAAAATGGATGCCGTAGAGTCGCTGGCTCGGAGAGGAACAGAGAACTATGGCGGACCAGCAGACGATGTGTTCAAGAGAGTAACGAACGCTTTGCGGGATCTTGGCTCCCAGTCAAGTGTTGAAGCTAGCACATCAAGGTCTGTATATATGGCTATTCCTTCTGGTGTATCTTGAAGTTAACATGGATTGTAGGTTGATAACAGCACACTCAGCATTGACGACACATCTGAGTCACCAAACTCGCCAGATCCACAATCTTTCTTTTTCTTTACTCTCTCCTCTTGTTGCACCGCCGGACCCAGAGACTATTGATGACCTGATACCGTTATTGCTCAACCTCTCTGATACCATGCCACGACCCTCAACATCGGCCTTCAACTCGATAACGAGCCTCCACACCCTTACTACTGAGCTTGTTCAAAACCTCAATTATCTTTCCGACACACTGCACATGTCTCGTCAAACGACGACAATGGCGACCAGACGACTCAAGAGTGCTAAGGAGATTGTGGCTGAGATGAGGAGAGAAGAGGAGCTTAGGGAGGAAGGCGAACGATGGCTTACCAGGGGTAATTGGGGGGAACGTTTGGAGAAGAGAGAATGCGCAGGAGTGTGTGGAGAGGTAATTGGCGGATTTGAGGAAGTCTGCAATGGATGGCGAGAGAGACTACTCGCACAAGCAGAGGCCCAAGCATGAACAATGGGATGAGTAAAGTGCTCGAGTGCAAGTGGTGCGGGACATCCTCACCAATGCCAGCCCGTCCAATATTCTCACCGTGTTTGCCTGGACAAACACATGCATATATATATATACCTTACCGACATCTTATTCTTTCTTTTCTGCCCTCCTTGAAACTCCTTCTATATTTCCTTTGATCATTTTCACTATTTTCAGGGTGGCTTGACCGTGCTTGGATGGACCAAGGCGCAGCAAGGCAGGGAGCTTTCCTTTTGAGAGACTGGTCCTTATATGATAGAACATATCTTTGCTTAGAGGTATCGTCAAAGAACGGACAATAGAATGAAGTGATGACCGAACATTCCGTGATTAAGCCTTCGTAACGATGAACTAAAAGCTAACCGATGTTGGGTAGCGCGATGTGTTGAGTTGGCACATGAGAACCTTCCATGGTATGGCACGACCTGTGGTGATTGTTGTTATTTACCAAAGCTTGTTATCCCCAGAATATGTATGTTGATGAAGTGGAGTCATCAAGGTCGGCCCAAGCGGCCAGTTTTCATGTCCTTCCTGCGACCCAGTATTTGGCCAAAAACATTCCACTGGAATTCAGGTGGGGGAAGAAAGGGGGGCAGGAGGGGGAAAGACGACGCGATTCAGACGCGTTGAGTGCGTGTAATTTCGTGGGTTAACGCGAGTTGTGTCAGACAGTATATCTGAGCATCATAGCACCGTGAGAGGTAATTGATGCTTATTGGCTGTCGACACGCTGGTTGTTTGAGACACCACCGACAACATACAAACAATCAATGACATTTCAGGGCCAACCAATCGAGTTGAGCCTAGAAAGCTGGGGCGGAGGTCTCGCGCTATACACGCGCGCTACCTTCAGCTATGAGCCAATTATCGAATTAACTATGTTTGTTGAAGTAGAGATAGGTACTTTTCGATCATGAATATGAATGTTATGGAGTCAATGATATTGTTTTCGTCATATGCGATCACCGTATCCTGGAATTCGAACTAGCCGCGGAACATCCCGCATTGTTTGTTATAATTTGGGGACTGGTCCGAAGTCGGCTCCGAAATGTTGTTCGGGAGGGAGAGGAATAACAATAACATGCAAGGCCTAAATAAAGAGAGTAATGATTGCAATCAGCTCTTTTCGTAGTTATCATACTGATATCCGGAATTAAGACATACTAATATTTGCTTAGTCCAAGAAAAGAAAAACATAGGCGTATTTGCATTTATTTACCTCTATATGCAGGACTTACATACATGGAAAACAACAAACAATAAACATGCATGTGGGCAATGCAACGAAAAGCGCGCAAGACATCGCAAACGGTGGGCGTATAAGCACGGAAACTTGACATTGTGGAGCTATGTAAATGAGAGAAGACGATCAGACATTGTCATATTTTTCTAATAGCCGTTAACAATGACGCAGCTGACACCAAAAGGTTGATGCCGTGCCATGTGCTCGCCGGCAGCAACCGAGAACCCGGGTTGCCTACCTATGATAGCAAGTACCTACCTACCTATTATGAATCAGGACCTAGGGACATGCTGATAAGAGAGAGAGCGGGACAATATCGTTATTATAGTTTCAACGGTTACGGAGAAAAAGAGGAATAGAAAGTAAATAATCAATGACTGAAGATTGAGATATAATATGGGATCTGGTATTCATCTATTCAAACAAGGGTCACTCAATCGCGTGTTATTCAACGAGTATTGTTCATGTCGTTCAAAAACAGACATAATCACGGTTCTGCTATTATTTGGTTGTTGTTATTGACCCGCGCGTTTCCTGGTCGTCCGCGGTCCTCCTTGTAAAGCCTGTCCGGGGGGCGCAGGGGGCCTGATTCCGATGTTTAAGGCGTTTGATTGGTCAGAAGCTTGCTAGCGCGCCATGAGAGCCCCAGTTCAACCTCCCTCCAGCAGCAACATCCCTCACGAGAGCTGGCGACCCTCTTCCCGCCACCCCTAGCGCATCCATTTCTGCCCAGCACATCCATTACCGCACCCGCCCGCTTCAACTCAATCCTCCACTGCTGGCTTTGGCTGACTTGGATCTTGCACCTCACGCCTGCTATCGACAACTATCGCGTCGTGCATCGCCGCAAGCTTTCCTTTTCTTTTTTTCTGCACGCAAGACGAACTGTTTGTCACGGAATAGTATTACTTTTATCATCGATTTCTCACGACCTTGCTTCACCAACGACATCGACTATTGTGTCTAATCTCCCCGGTTACTGAGTTGCTGCGAGAATATCGAGACGATGCGATAGATGCCTTAGAACCAAAAAAAGATTGACATTTGCTGGACGGTGCTTGGGACTGCGCCCTCACCGTCTTGCCTCGACTCTCTTTTCACCCTCATCGCTTGACCAACAGCAATCAAACGCTATTAGGATTGACCAGCAATCTTTCATTTCCCATACGCGCCCTTACAACTAGTTATCCGTTACGTCCAGCTTTCCAGCACTTTGACTACACATCGCACGGCCTACACAACACGAGATCATGACAGCACTACCGGAAGTCGCAGGCATGGCTACCTTTAATCAACAACCCGCAAAGCGAGCCATCGACGAATCCAAGAGCCATACCGCCACTCCTCGCTCATCCACTCCCCCCCGCCTAGATCGCGCCCGCCTAGAACCCAGACATAGCCTTGATAATGGACCAAACCGTTCTCTGCGTAGCAACGCAAGGAAAAGCGAAGGCGCACGAGCGAGTCCTTTCGATATCGATGCCGTCGACAATGCCTTGCGACGCGAGTTTCAACGCCCACATCGTGAGAGCACTCCGGGTGCCAGCCCTCATCGCAAACGACAGCGAATAAATGGCGATCGGTTTGTTGACCCTCTGCTGTACTCGCTGCCTATGCTTACCACCCTACAGATTCATTCCGACACGCACTGGCCAGGACCTGCAAGCAAGCTTCAGTTTATTGCATGAGGATGGATCTCCTGCCACACCCTCAAAACAAAAGAAACGTACACCCCATGGCGAGCTCCATTTCCAAAAGAGTATGTTATTTCTTGTGCGTTCTATGTATTCCAGACATTGACTCGCGATTGTAGCGGAGGAGGCCAACCGTACTTTCTCTCACTTGCTGCGTGCTGAGCTCTTTGAGAGCTCTGTACCACAAGCAGCCACACCATCCCTCACTCCTACTCAAAGCCTTCCCACAACCTCTCACATTCCCGCCCACGATGGCACGCGCGCTCATACTCCCCCCACAAATGCCTCTGCCTCATCACTACCATCCTCCTCATTGACACCGTCAACCCCCCACAAGAATCTTTTCTCGTATATGTCACCTCGACATCACAACCAGGTGGCTGGCCACCCTACACCCTCAAAGACACCACAAAGCCGACACGGCCCCAATCTTGATACACGGGCAGAGATCTACAGCCTATCGCCCGTGCGGTTTGGAAGCCAGCAAATGCTACTGAGCCCTAGACGGCAACCCAGAGCCGTCAGCAAGGTCCCCTACAAAGTCCTCGATGCCCCGGAACTAGCAGATGATTTTTATCTGAACTTGGTGGACTGGGGGAGTGCCAACATTCTTGGAGTTGGCCTAGGGTCTAGTGTTTACATGTGGAATGCGCAAACCAGCAAAGTCAACAAGCTTTGCACACTCGAAGACGACACTGTTACTAGCGTCTCGTGGATACAAAAAGGCACTCACCTGGCTATAGGAACAGGCAAGGGCCTTGTACAAATTTGGGACGCGGAGAAGGCCCGCAGATTACGAACAATGACTGGACACACAGCGCGAGTGGGATCATTGGCCTGGAACACACACATTCTTACCTCCGGATCACGCGATCGATTAATCTACCACCGCGACGTACGGGCCCCTGATCAGTGGCTTAGAAAGCTGGTCGGCCATAAGCAGGAAGTCTGTGGACTCAAGTGGAATTGCGAAGACGGGCAACTTGCGAGTGGCGGTAATGACAACAAGCTGATGGTCTGGGATAAGCTTTCAGAGACACCGCTTTGGAAATTTTCAGACCACACTGCAGCCGTCAAAGCAATTTCGTGGTCACCTCACCAACGCGGCCTCCTGGCTTCCGGAGGTGGCACTGCGGACCGTCGCATAATATTTCACGACACTGTCAAAGGCTCGGTCATTAATGAGATCGATACAGGCAGTCAGGTCTGCAATATTGCTTGGTCGAAGAATTCGAATGAGATCGTATCGACACATGGTTACAGCCAAAACCAGATTGTTGTCTGGAAGTACCCTTCAATGACACAGGTAGCCAGTCTTACAGGACACACTTATCGCGTGCTTTATCTGGCTATGAGTCCAGATGGCCGAACGATAGTGACTGGTGCTGGAGATGAGACCTTGAGGTTCTGGTCTACATTTGGTCGTAGACCTGGAACCCGGGAAGACGGAGACAACGGAGGTCGGCTCGCTGACCTGGCTGTTATCCGCTAAGCCTCCAGCCTCATGGCACACCCATGTTGCCATGGATTAACTCCGAGGTGCTCAAGAGCGTATCAATATATCCGCTTTATCATCTCTACGACCGTATACAACATACAATACGCATTTTATTCCAGTTCAGTGCGCGGAGTGTTATCAACTCTTGAAAGTCGCGAAATTATGCGCTACAAAACATACCCTCAAGGCTATTGCATCATGCATTCACTGGCGTTGCATCAGGACTCGGTTCTTCACTGGCGGGAGGGGGGCGTTGGCCGGATTGCTTTTCATAGGGACTTGGGATTTAGGGGTTTGTGACGGATCATGACACCCCCTTTGGATGAATGGATGGTTTTGACGAAGGGACGGGTTCGCACTTTGCCTTACAGGCAGGCAAAGAAAACAAGCGATAAAGTTACAGCGACTGTGTTTTTCTGTACATTTTAGTTCGGCCGTTTGGCCTGCATAGCGCAAGAACTGTCTGTTCAGCCAAGGTAGATAGATGCCTGAAGAATCTGACTGGGCAAACTTGCTCCCTATTCAAGTTCACAGCTCGGTTTTACACAACTGTGGTGACATACCCCTATTGCTAACTGTAGTGAGGTATAATTCAGCTGCCTAGATAGAATGCTGACACTGATATGTATCACGCATTATTCTCATAATATCAGTCGATATCAAGGGCATCCGTATGTAGTATTCTGCGTCCGAGTTGAATAATTAACAAGTGAAAATCCATTCAGCACCAACTGACATCGCATCGCTTGAAGATAAAAAACAATTGATAGAAAAAGGACTCGAGCAAGAATCCACGCATAATGGCTCATGGCACCAGCAAGGTATTCATCTCCCCGTATATAACTTGTATCTGATGACATTCAACGCGTTCGCCTGCCTCGTGTTGTGTCATCCGAATTTCCGGCAATTCCCGTGGCAGACGAGTTTCGTGTTTCGTTCAGAAGAGGAATCTTATCCACGCTCACTGGCCGGTTCGCATCATCTTTGGACAAAGAAGTGCCACCCATTATATCATTCTCTCGATTGACTTCATTCATGCCCGGGATCTGGCCAGTGGATGCTGAGGGCGCTGCTCCTGGTTGAGGAGCAGAGGACTTTTCTGCTTGAGGGTTTAACGGAGGTGATTGTGGCATGTGTTCGGGAGAGTTTTGCCATTGAGCCACCTCAGCTTTCATAGCTTCTAGCTCTTTCTGGAAGCGCACTCCGAAGACGTCGATATAGTACGTGGCGCCATTGTAGATACTCCACGTAAAGACCGCCATGAGGAACCCTGCTGAAGCCCAGCGGCTCAGGAACCAAAGAGGGCAAGGAAGCATGGTGAGAAGTGCATAGCAATACTGAATCATCATGAAAGTTGCTTCTTGCATGTGTTCTGGTTGCCGCAGTACAAGCTTTCCCAGCCAGTTCTTGGCATATGATCTTTTCAGCCAAGTGAAAGAGGTTGGTCGACCAGCAGCAATCTTGTCTTTTCGACGCACAGTGATAAAGACGTAGTACAAAGATTGCCAGAAGATATAAGGGAGCGAACTCCAAGCAAGCATCGAAACGACATTAGCGTAAGCTGTTGGCGATCCTGGCGGAGAAGTCTTAATGGTCCAGATGGCAGGGAAACGTTCCTTTTGTGCCTCGGGCGAAAACAGGTGAACAATGCAATGCAGAGTGGCGCACGGCATGATGTGGATAAATAGCGAGGTGACTTTGTCGAAGCTGTGGAAGACAAGTGAATTGCGCCACAAGATGATGGCAACCGCGTTGTTACCAAAAGCCAGGCAGTATGAGGCCATAAAGAGACGTTTGGATCCAGGGAAGACCCATATCGAGAGAGCCAACAGGAAGTTGGTGAAGTAGCAAAGGTCTGCGAGGAAATAGTGGTAGCCACGCCGATGATAAGTGAAGAAACGGATCGGCATGAAATACAGGAGCTGTGCGGTGTACCATAAATGAAAATGCTCCGGAAATGCACCAACGAGGTATCCGCTGACGAAGATGTTCATGACACCAAAGATAAACGACACCTTTTCTCTGGCACTGATAACCTTTGTGTCATTCCATCGTTTCCCAAGCTTATCGACACGACGCTGCATCCGCTTGCGGTACCGGTCAAGCTGTTCGTCAGCCTCAGGGACTCGACGTCTCCATTCCTCTACCATGCGATCACGAGCAGATTGTGTTTTGGTCTTGATTGCCTCTTTGGAGCGCCTGACCTTGTCTGTTTGCGCCGAGATGCCCTTTTGTAGCTTCTCGAGCTGCTGAGGTAGGGTGAAGTTATCGAGAAGGTCAAGGACAGACAAGCGATCTAGAGGTGGAAAGCCATCCCAGTCCTCATGGTTGGAACTGCTACCAGAGAAGGACGGGTCTCTCGAGTGCATCGAGCCTCTGGGTGTTGTGGCACCCAACATTGGAGTATCCAGAAGGGCAGAGTCGGCAGGTGGGTTATTCGGAGAAGAAGTCTCAGGGTCAGGTGTAAGAATGACCTCGCTATCGGTTGAGATGTTGTCCGATTTGATGCCTTGGGCAGTGCCCGAGGCTGTCTTTGCGTCGTCCTCCATGACTTGGGATATTCTTCAGACACAGTTTCACGTGTTGACAGCGCTGCCTACACGGTGGCTGATTGAGAAGAAACATGTATTAGTTAGGTTGTGCAGAATGAGGACTAAGATATTGCTAGCTTTGGGAAGAAATACTCACGATGAAGAAGAGAACGTGGCCAATACGTGTCGCATGAACAAAGAACCTATGGTGCAAGGGAGCGCAACGAGTACTTATACTAGGACCCTTGGACGAGCTCTAAGTTTAGTAGGTATTCTGGGCACCTAATTAGTGGATCATCCGTCCCTCGGACCTAGAACGAGGGGTCGGGTGATTCGAGATATCGGGTAGTTGAGCTATGCTAAGCGTGATAAGTTTGGAAAAGGGAAAGGTTGGAGTGAGGTGAAACCAGAGGAAATACCAGCGGTGACGAGGCATGCACGGGGGATTGGACGAGCAACAGCTCAGAGCTGGACAAGCTGGACCCCAGAACCGATGATGAAATGCGAGTGAACGTGCTGAAAGCTTGCTTGGTCCACTGGTGGAGGTGGAGACAGACAAGTAAGTGGTGGCACATACATGCATGTGAAGGACGCTTTAACTTCGTGCCTACCTACCTAGGCAGTGCAATATCTTTAGTACAGGTAGGTTACTCTGGTTGTCTGGCTGCCAAATTGCATCACAAACCCCATTCGAACCAAGATGAATCAATATCGTGCTATCGAGAACCCAAAGTTAGACTTGCTCCCGCACTGTCCTGTTGCAGCTCTTTGACTGTTTCAAACAGACCTGCTGGTTTTTACAAGAGGTAGGGGAGTGACTGGTACTCGATACCCCGTACCTACGGAGCACAGTATCACGATAATTAACCACGTCGTCGTATCCGTAATCATGTGGACCTAACAATACCTTTCTTCATTTTTTTCGATGCTGCGTGGTGATTTCTTTGAATCTAACTGGCTCTGATGCTAGGCCGCAAACCACATCAGGCTTCGAGTATCCTGGCCGTTGTCTACCTATTTGTCCTGCCTCCATCACCTGGTGCATGCAGTCGCTTCTGCCCGGTTGACGGAGAATTCGTAGTACCTATCTTCCATACCTACCTAGGTAGTACGGAACCTTGCCTAGGTACCTACCTACTAATGTACCAAGAAAAGAGCTAGATGCCTGAGGTACCAAGGCCATTCTTTCTTGGTCTGAAATATGTAGGCTCTCGCCTGATTGGTTCAAGCGGATATCAAGGTCCCGCACCCGCAATTAAGTTGCTAGCTACGTACTCCAAACGCAGCCCAGTCGCGCGACGCGTTAACCATCATCCTCAACTCTCAAAGCACACCCAACGACTGGTATTCTTTGTCGCCAATTTCTGTAATTGATAATGCATGTTATTAGTTACACTCTGCCAGTTTTTGCGACATAATTCGGCTCATCGCTGCGTACTAGACTTGCGCGCTTATCTTTTCAGATTCTTTCGCACAATCTGTTGGCGCAATTCGAGCCCCGGCTATTTTGACGCGCTCTCGTGCTCAACGGTGTGGTTGCTTCGCTTCACGGCCAGGCATACCCCTCTAATCTAGCATCGCACTCTTCCACCTCGACTACACTCCTCTCTATCGCCACAGATACCCGGGCAGACTGCCCCACGACCTCACCATGGGCAAGCTAATTCGTCTCGAGTTGTTCAGTGCGTCATCCTTTCACGCGCAGTTCAGTTGAGATGGGCATATGAGCTGACTTGCGTTGCAGACTTCAAATCGTACAAAGGGCACCATGTTCTTCTCTTTGGAGACTCGTACTTCACATCTATCATTGGACCAAATGGATCCGGCAAGTCCAACTCGTAAGCCACCCTCCACACTCTGTTGTGCCTCTCTAAACTTCTTCCAGTATGGACGCCATTTCTTTCGTCCTCGGCATCAAATCCTCACACCTACGCTCTGCCCACCTCAAGGACCTTGTCTACCGCGGACGAGTTCTAAAAACCGCCAAAATCAACGACGATGGTTCTGCTCAGGCTAATGGCGACGCAAACGGCGACGCTGACGGCAACGATAAGGCCTCTCGTGGTGACCCTAAAACTGCCTGGGTCATGGCTGTGTACGAAGATGACGCTGGTGAGGAGCAGAAATGGAAGCGCTCTATCACAAATCAAGGCGCTAGCGAGTACCGAATCAACGACCGTGTCGTCACCGCCCAGCAGTACAACGAATCTCTCGAGAGCGAAAACATTCTCATCAAGGCTCGCAATTTTCTTGTTTTCCAGGGAGACGTCGAGGCAATTGCTTCACAATCACCTCAAGATCTTACGCGTCTAATCGAGCAGATCTCTGGAAGTCTTGAATACAAAGCAGAATACGAAAAGACGCAGGCCGAGGCCGAGCAGGCCGCCGAGAACCAGAACTTTCAGCTTCATCGACGACGTGGCATCAACTCGGAAATCAAACAATACAGGGAACAGAAGAAGGAGGCAGACAACTTCCAAAACAAGACAGACGAGCGAGATGCAGCAATAGTCACGCACAGTTTGTGGAAGCTATATCATTTCCAGAAGGCCATGGACGATTCGTATGCCGCAATTCAGGACCACCAGGAAGACCTCAAAGAGCTACGCCGTAACGTAGAATCGTTTGAGAAGAGGCTTGAGGCTGCGAGGAAGGAACAGTCTGGCGCCAATCGTGAGGTAATCCGCATAGACAAGGAAATCAAGGCCAAGGAGAGAGATATCGAGGACAAAGAAAACAGCCTCGTGCCCATTGAAGAGAAGATCAACGAATCCACCCAGCAAGTCGAGAAGCTCCAGGCTTCGATCGACAACGTCACCAAGGAACGTGACCAGCAAGCGAAGATTGTTGCTGAGGTGCAGAAGGATATTGAGAGTGTGGAAAAGGCTCGCCAAGTCTTCGAGAACGATTACAAGGAACAAATGAAGAAACAAGGCCGTGAGGTTAGCGACGAGGATCGTCGGGAGTACAACAGACTGCGTGCTCAGGTTATGTCCAGGACGAGTTCTAATCAAGCGAAGCTTGACAATCTTGACCGGCAGCGCAAAGCAGATGAAGTCACCGTCAACAACTTGAAAGGAAAAGTCGACAGTATTGCAGCAGGTATCGAGAAGATTGAGGCGGAGTTGACGAACATCGAAGAACGTAGATCTGCAGCGCAGGCTACCTCCAAAGCCCTCTCACAAGATATCGAGGCCAAGAAGAAAGAGTTCAACCAACTTCAGTCAGAACGCGTCAGGACCAATCAGAAGCGAACCGAGCTTGAGGAGAAGCTCGAGGATGTGGCCAGAAAACTTAGAGAGGCCGATGATGGTCGCCGCCAGAACGACAGGGAGGCCAGGGTGAAAGAGATGGTGACTTCTCTGAAGCGCATGTTTCCCGGCGTCCGTGGCCGTATTGGTGACCTCTGCAAGCCCAAACAGAAAAAGTTTGATGAGGCTGTTATTGTCGCACTTGGAAGAGACTTTGACTCCGTTGTTGTCGATTCTGAGAAGATTGGCGTTGAATGTGTCCAGTACCTCAAGGAGCAAAGATTCCCGCCCATGACGTTCATTCCACTGGACAATATCAAGGTTAACGCTGTTAACACTGCCGTCAAAGGATTTTCTGGTGCTCGACTCACGATTGACACCATCGACTTTGACTCGGCTGTTGAGCGTGCCATGTCCTATGCATGTGGAAGCTCTGTTGTGTGCGACACTCTTGATATTGCCAAGCACATCTGTTACGAAAAGAAGATTCCAGTCAAAGCCGTGACACTGGAAGGCTACATCATTCACAAAGCAGGTCTGATGACTGGTGGTCGTGGACCTGAGTCAAAGAGCAAGAGACGTTTCGAGGAGGCAGATGTCCAGAATCTTCAACGAATGGCCGCCAAGCTTAAGGATGAGATCGACAGACTACCTAAGGCTGACCGTCGGGGCTCGCAAGAAGAAACACTTCAGATTGACTTATCTGGACTTGAAAGGCGCCTCATAGCCGTCAAGGAAGAACTGGCTGCCTTCAACAAGAACCACGCAAGCAAAAAGCGTGAGCTGGACAACCAAAAGAGGCAACTGAGAGAGCTGGAGCCCAAGTACCAAGAGCAGGCCTCGCAGCTTGAAAGCACCACGACCACATGCGAAGAGTTTCGAGATGCTATCGCACGAGTTGAAGATGAAGTATTTGCAGACTTTTGCAGACGACTTGGCTACAGCGACATTCGCGCCTACCGAGACTCTCAAGGCAAGCTAGAGCAGGAGGTGTCAGAGAAGCGCAACGAATTCGAGGTCCAGAAACAGAGGCTCTCCAGTCGACTGCAGTGGGAGCAAGATCGCTATGATATCACTACTAAGAGAATCGACCGAGCGCAAGCGAATATTCGAAAGTTCAGAAACGATATTAAAGGTTACGCCAGAGAAAAGGACGGAATCGAGAATGCCATGCGCGAGGAGCAGGAAGAGTTAGAAGCTCTTCGCGAGACACTAGACGAGAACAAGTCGGAGCTCGCTGAGAAGAACCAGAAGGTGTCAGAGGCCAAGGTCGAAGTACAGAAACGCTCGAAGGACATCGACGCACACCTCAAAGACATTAATTCCCTTGAGACGGTGGTCCAAAAGAATAGCGCTAGCAAAGCAGCATTACTCCGACGATGCCGCTTAGAGCAGATCCGTATTCCGCTTGTTGAGGGCACTTTAGACAATCTACCCAACGAAGACGGTTTGCTTCACCAGGACCCGGACGCAATGGATATCGATGACGATGATGAGGAGATGATGATGGACATGGCGCTTGACGATCATGGTATTGGTATTGATTTTGATGGACTTGATGAGGATCTCAAAGCTGTAAGTGCTGTTCCTTTGACTTTGCGATATCGCTAACAAGAAGCAGTCGGATGATCTGAGCGTCGAAGAAAGTCTATCAGAGAAGATTACAAATCTGACATCAGAGCTGGAGAAGCTGAACCCCAACATGCGAGCAATGGAAAGGCTGGAGAGCGTCGAATCCAGACTCAGAACCACTGATCAAGAGTATGAAAACTCGAAAACAGCGGCTCATGAGGCTAAAGAAGTTTTCAACGAGGTCAAGCAAAAAAGATATGACCTTTTCAACAGAGCCTTCAGCCATATCCAGGAGCAAATATCGCACGTTTACAAGGACCTCACTCGTTCAGAAGCGTATCCCCTCGGTGGCCAGGCCTACCTGGACATCGAGGAGGACACAGATATGCCCTACCTCTCTGGCATTAAATACCATGCCATGCCACCTCTGAAGCGCTTCAGAGATATGGAGCATTTGTCTGGAGGTGAAAAGACCATGGCAGCACTGGCACTTCTATTCGCTATCCACAGCTACCAACCGAGTCCTTTCTTTGTTCTCGACGAAGTAGATGCTGCTTTGGACAATGCCAATGTGGACAAGATCAAGAAGTACATCAAGGACCACCGGGGTCCAGGCATGCAATTCATTGTGATCAGTCTCAAGGCGGGCCTATTCCAAGACAGTGACAGTCTGGTGGGTGTCTACCGAGACCAGGAGGTGAACAGTTCAAGAACCCTGACTCTAGATGTAAGTCTCTGGACGCCAACATTTGCGAGTTTTTACTAATATCGAACAGCTACGACAGTATGCGTAATGAGGTTAGAACTCTGGCATTTTTAGTTATTGTTCCTATTGCGCTTAGGTGGAAAGTTGGGAGTCTGGCGCAAGCCAACATTCAAGAGGCATGGGATTTCTTATAAGTTGGCGATTGTTGCATAGCCAGCACCCAGCACTGACTTCGATATATAAGCATTGCGAGGCTCGTGAAATTGCAATGAATCTAAATATGACATTTGATACCATTTTTTTCGGCGGTTTCTTTTTTTATATATCCCTTTGAGTTTCATGCCTTTCAGGTGCCTCGGCCCTTTGAGTTGGCCTCTGCCACCCTATAAGTAAAGAAGCAGAAGGATCCAGCTCGACGATGTCAGAATCTATAAAACAGCTACGGATATAAACTATAATATTCATGGCAAAACTCTTACACAAGTAACAACCATCCAAGACCAGGGATGTGGCGCATAGCTCAACCAAACTGCGCCTCACTTCTTTGTTTGGAATATCAATTTCTCCCCCCAAGTTTTTGTTATTAGACTTGATGCTTGGTTTCTTTAAGGTACCTGCCTACTCTCTAGGCACGAGAAGCTGTTGCATTCGACTTTCGGTGCTTGAAGTTGAAGAAACGATTCTGATTACGTCATCCTATCTTTATTTCATACCCCTGCACTCCATTTCGCGATCACATTCTCGCATTCAAGCAACAACACCATGGATTTAGCGATCACACTCATCAAGTCCGTGGCGCGGGCATTTTACGAGACACGCGAAATACTTGTAATAGATGCGCTTATACTTCACGAAGCGTACGTCTAATTGCCCCTTTAGCACTTGGAAATGCTTTGCTAACCACTTGACAGGCTTCGAGACGATGATTTGGCCTACCTGATGTCCATCAACACAAAGGATCTTCACAAGATTTGCGGCAAGCTGCGCGAGGATAGATTCTTGGTTGTGTATGTTGATTTGAACCTTGACGGGTAACGCTTACTGACCGGAACCTACGCAGACACACACGATCAGAGCTGCGAGAAGGCAACCCGAGACCGAGCAATCGAACATGGTACTACATCGACTACCGAAGCACAATAGACGCCATCAAGTGGCGTGTCTACACTATCGATAAAGAAGTACAGGGAACAACACAGGTCGCGAGTGAGAAGAAGGAGTACTTCTGCTCACACTGCAAAGCAGAATGGACGGCGATGGAGGTTCTGGACAACGTCGGTCCACAAGGATTTCTCTGCCATCGCTGCTCCCACGTCCTTACCTTTGAGGCCGACCGGACATCCACAGGCCACGAGCAGTCAACCCGTCTCAACGACCAATTCAAATTCATAAGCGAACTGCTTCCCAAAATCGACGCCGTGCACATCCCCGAGTGCGATTTCGATCGCGCGCTTGCTAAAGCACGCCCCGTGAAGCGTGATGAAACACATCAGCGCGCTCAAACCATTGCGGCAGACTCTGGCGCGAACCGGCCGATGGCGGTCAAGGGCTTGACAAACACAGGGCCACAGTCTATTGCAGTGAACATCTCAACATCCGATGGCCCTACAGAAGCCGAGAAGGCAGCAGAGCAGGCGCGCAAGGAGCAGATTGCAAAGCAAAATGCGCTACCATCGTGGATGTCCAACAGTACCGTCACTGGAGAATCCTTCTCGGCAAACGCTACCCCTGGCACTACTTCAGTTGTCAAGAAAGAGTCGAGCAAAGACGCAGATTCAGCCACACCTGCCGGTGCCAATGTTCAACAAATAGACGACATATTTGCAAAGCTAAAAGCAGAGATAGCGCAAAAGTCAGAAGAGGAAGAGGAAGAAGACGACGAGGAAGACCTATTTGAAGACGTGCCCACTGCCAAGAGGGTCAAGCTTGAGCCTGTTGAACCAGATACCCAAGAACAAAAAGAAGAGGAAGACAGCGAGGAGATAGAGTTCGAGGATGTTTAGACACACAAACATGTCTATGATTACACTCTTGTACATATATAGCTACTCTATCATCTAATACTATTCTAATGCTAGTTCCTCTAGCCCCTGCTTTTAGAGAATAGCCCAATGCCATGCCCAAGATATCAATCAATACTTTCCCAAGCAGATGTTTAAACGCCCATTAAATGCCCCGAAAAGTCGCTTTCATGAGTTTTGCCTGTAAACCGCAGGCGGTCCAAAGTTCCATTCCCAGTACTGCCCATCACCGTGCAGTTTCTACCCCACGCCTCATATCCAGTTGAGATGTCTTGCATGTTCGTGGCATCTTGGTCATGGGCAACTCGGTGTCATCGAAAGACGAGCATGAAATCTCAGACATGCTGCGCTTTAGGCCTGTCAATGCCCCGACAATGTTACCAGCAGCTGGTGATCCATCACCTTCATCGCTATGAGGACCCCTAGACGACAGGTCTTGCTCGTCCTTCTTGTCGAGCACGCTGTCGCGCTCCCAAGCCGACTCAAGTCCATCGAGATAGACAGGTGATCGCTTCAAAGAATTCCATGACAAAGAATCGTGCTCCATTGCGATGTACAGTGAGTCCATTTTGCCACTGGCATCCAACACGGCGCAGTGTTGCTTAAGGAATGCCCGGTCATATTGACCATGAACGAGCCTGGGGTCCAGAGGTCGCAGCATTGGTAAGCCTTGCAGACGCTCAGCATCGCATAGCTTTGCTTGTAATGGAACCCAGGATCGTCCTTGAAGCAGAGGCTCGAACGCTCGTGACACAGTGGTGGTGACGGATTTGGCATCGTCTCCTTCGACCGCCAACATACGATGAAGTCCACGGGATAGGCATCTCTTGTATGAGATTGTATCCTTTTCAAAGGGGAAAGGTGTGTCCTTGGAAGGCATCAGAGACACATGTACTGTCCATGACTTTGGACGCTCAATAGGTGAGGAAGGGTTATTCGATAGGCCATAAGATAATGGGTCGAATGGCAGCTGGGAGGGTATGGTTGTTGTGGATGAGAGGTGAAGTATATTCAAAGGTGAATTGTTGGGTTCGGGCTCTTGAGGTGGTGACAATAGAGGTTCGGCGCTCTCCAGCTTTTCAATTCTCTCTTCCAAACATTCGTCGCTGTCGAGCAGCTCTAGCTGGCGGTTGCGTAAGTCCTCAACTTCACTCCCTGTCCTGACCAACTGTTCGCCTTGGGATTGCAGAATTTGTTCCAGGTTCTTTATGCGTTGTTGTAATTCTGCGACGATAGCCCATGCTGCAGACGCATTGCGATATGAACCCTTGAGCCCGGCTTCGGTTTCTTCTTTGCTCTTTTCGACCACCTCTTCTAGCTCACCGATACGGTGAACAGCATTGGAAAGTCGATCGTGGTCATGCGGTTTCGAAGTCTCCTCTAGAGCTCGTACTCGTTGGTGAATTGCATCGATTTCAGACTTGTTAGTGTTGGGTGTTGGGGCATCGGCCGTGTTGATGTGATAGCAGGATAGATGCCCACAGTTGCACATGGCACCTGGTAGTGATTTGTTATGATCAAATCCCATACAGCCGCACCGGTGGCCCTTGAGCTCAGGTATCATGAGAATATAGCGACATTGTCCCTTTGGCAATTGAAGCTCGTCGGGCTGCGGCGTCGAGGCCGGTGGGGGAGAGCGAGAGGGTGAGGGTGACATTAAGTTTCACCGAACCAAGGTCTTTTAGAGAGGTATCGAAGTCGAGGTAGGTCGTCCATGGAAATATCGGTGGCAGTGGGAGCCAGATACGAATGGATGGGTACATGTATAAGAATGCGATGGAGCATGGGGCATGGAAGAAAACAACCTGTAGGGCAATAGGCGGGCGGCGGCTCTAATCATAAAGCAGGGCGATGTCGAGATTTGAACCTCCAGGGATGTTGAGTTGTGTGATTCCGGGTGGCCGTGTTAGTACGGTACTTGGGTGTTGTACCTGAAGAACAGCTGAAGGTAGCGGTAGAAAGTCTGTAGCCTGCTAACTGAATAGACCAGGATCCGGCTTTTGGACGTTATCATCCGCTCCCGTCTGGCCATCAGCATCGGAGGGCAACCCACGAATCTTAGACCGGCTGCGCCCGCAGACTGGCTGATGGCATCACAAACTCCCACGTTCAGGACCCGCAAGCGGTCATGGCACCACAAGCCCACCTGCCGACGACCTGAAGAGAGTGGGGGGCATCGGCAGCCCAGCTCCAAGGGCCCTGAGGTAACACTGAGACGACGGGAGAGGATACCTACTACACAGGTAGACAGGTAAAGCAAACATACTACCTACTGCACCCGCGGGAATCAACAAGACAAGGCCCACGTAAACTGTCAACCATATGACCGACCACCACGGCCACTGACGATGGAACGAAGACGGTGAGAACACTCGCGACTTGAGTAGATGTTAGAAGAAATCTAGGTCGGCGCTAAACAACGGGGAACTCGGGGAATGCAGTAGAGTCCCTGATAGCGCCGTTATCTTGAGATGTGTGTCTGTGCTTCAAAATTCAATCCATTGCCAGGCCGCAGGACCCTCAAACCAAACTGTCACCTGGCGCAAGGCGCGCTGTCTTTTCTTTCCTTTTGCACCTATGTATGTACATAGGTAGGTACCCATGGGCAGGATATCCCACGCTTGACTTGACTCGAATTGATAAACAAATGTCTCAACTCCCAACCAACATCGACATTACAGCTTGGCTGGGGACCCCATTGGCCCTCTTACTTGGTCCTGAAGCCCTTATTAGACTCGACGACGACAATCAAGCCAAATCAAGTTGGGGGCGGCCACTCGATCTGTAACAAGCAACGGGCGCAGAGGATAAGCCTCGATATCAGTCAGTTAGGGCCTTTGTGTGATCCGTGGCCAGAATCGCAATGATGATGGACAATGGAAGTATCTGCAGGGGTCCGACAGATTAGCAGACTCTGGCTGGTCCACCCCCACACTCTCTCGATTGACAGAGTGACAAAATTTGACCCTTGGAGCGTGGGTAGTACCTGTTTGGCTTATTTTTCTGCTGCTCTCCGGTCTGGCGGGCCCCGTTCCGTCCGTCGCGTCGCGGGACCTGATGGACGGGCGGGAGGGGAAACCCGTCATTGGTGTATCTTGGTACATACTTACCTATGTAGGATATGTCTGTACAAGAGGGAGCCCCCAAAATCGCCTCTGCTCTTGTTGGCGCCCTGCCCGTTTTCTTGGTGTTCCAGGCGCTACGCCTTATCTGCGCCATTGTTGACGCAAGGTTATCAGCCGAGTTGACTGTCCATCCTCATTCGAGGTTCCTGGTAGTTAGAGTATGTATTGTGTGTGAGTCGGTATTGCTCTGACATGGATCTTCAGAGCTGTACTCCGTACATACACACATTATAATGGAACCGGCTGGAACCGGCACGCCGTGTCCCCATCTTTGTCGTGGGTGAATTAGCAGAAATGAGAGCCTGGGCCTGGGCCCATCGATGTTGTCGTCTCAAGGTTGAGAGCGGTGCATTCATTATGTACATGACAGCCATCAGGGTGGATTGTCTTGGGTGATCATTGTGGGTGGAAGCCTAGTGGAAGTTCTAGGTTACATGGCCCCTGGCGTGAACAACTTCTTCACCCACGTGCAGTCCTTTGGGGCAGGCCATTCCTTGCCGCTGTGTGACGAACTTATGCAATCTAATGGAGCAACGTCGGACTTGTCTCTTGTAAGCCGTGACTTTGAACAACGACGCCGTGGAGTTATTCGCACACATCATGGGCAATTTCGGAACCGCAGTCACCTCGTTATTAGACACTTATGCCACGTGTTTATCGCTTCTGAAGGGCGTCCCTAACAATGATGAGGGTGGTGCGGGGACGTTGAGTGAGACTCGCTCAACATTGAGCAGTTCACTTCGATCTGACCGAGCTCGAGTCCGCCGAGCATATGCTTCGCGACTCTCACAAGATGGATCTCGGTTTGAAAAGGGCGATGGTGAGTTACGCCTACCTGTATCGCCTTTATTTGAACTGTAATTCTGAAGCTTGCTAGCTCCTGCACGATCTGCTCTGAGACGCATTGCGAAGAAGCTCACCAGTACCTTGGCGGATGTCGTCCGGTCATTTCGTGACCCAAAGGGACAACCGATAAACTACGAGTCTCTTTTAGCTCTGTCTAATGGCTCAAGTCTAGATGCCATCCGCACTATGAATGACTTGTCAAGCAGAGTGGAATCAACAGCAAGTCCCAGCTCACGAGGTAGCATCGTGAGTAGAGGACGACATAGATCCCGCCGTCACAGCCAGAAAGCCAGAACTAGGTCTGAGAGACGGTCAGAAGGGCGGTCTAAGCGGGACAAGACGAGGAGCAAGAAACCCACGAGCCGCCGGAGACGGACGACGACCGATCGGCATCGTCAACACGGCTCCAGAGGCCGCCACTCACCGGAAATAAAAAATCCTCATAACCGAATCTCCATCGTGACCATATCATCGGGTTCTACCAAGTTGGGAGAGATCAGGCGACGCCTGTCCAAGCAAGGACCTTTCGAGACATACGAGAATAGGGTCGCATATCCGTTGTATGCATACCATGTTCAGGATGAACCTGTTCGTAAGAAATGGTGGAACCCTTTCAGGCGTTGATGGTTGATGGGAGCATTTTGTAGTTAAAAATGGCAGAATCTAACTTATGATACCCGAAGTTATGTACGATTCTTTACACCTATCTTGTGTTATACATTGATGGATGTTCATTGAACAAACCTATATTCTCGCTAACTCTATCTTATTACGGTTCTATAGTTAAACCAAAGGAATTCTAGAAACTCTAAAGCAATCAGCATCCCAAGACAATTTTATTTCCAGCTTCCTAAGCCAAGGTATATGCTTATAAATTTACTCTTCAGTCTAATATACAAATACACAGGCTATGAGAAACGAGAGAACGATAAATGCCAGTTGTTTTTCGCTATCAATATCATAAAGACACAACACTGATTAGGGGTGAATATATAAGAACCACGGCATTGAAACTTTTGACAACAAAAATAATACCTACCTAGTACTACATTGCTCAAATCAATATCATGGGCAGTGCGAATGCAAATTCAGTATGAAATACCATTCGCACTATATCTTGCACTGTGGAGGCTCTCAAGCCACACAACAGCTTCGAAGAATTACTGTGCCCCGCTGTCCAAAAATGCCCCGCCAGCATCACGACTGAACACACGACAGGTTATTGCATCAGTTCACTTGACGACAACGACGACGACGGAGGAGGAAAGCGAAGACGAATAAAAACAACAGTGCGAAGAATCTGGGCTTGTCCCGTTCTCCCCTCATATAACCCTGTTTCCATCAACCTCACCCCACACGGATATGTGTTGGTCTTCATAGCATCGCCATCATGCCTCAAGATCCTGCTGCTGCTCTCAGCGCCTTGTTGCGCCAGTCCTCGATTGAAGATCATGACGAAGCCCTCAAGATCGCCAATGCTTCTCTCAAAGCTAACAAGAACGACGTCGAAAGCCAGCACACCCGCGTTGTTGCCCTTCTGAAGCTCGATCGATTCGAAGATGCCCTCCGCGCCATTGCTGATGGCTCCCCCACTCTCCATGGACGAATTGTTCTCGAACATGCGTATGCGCTCTACAAGATGGGAAAGCTCTCCGAGGCTACCTCAGTCCTCCAGTCTGCCGGCATAGAGAAGAACACGAGCTTACAACATGTTGCCGCTCAAGTTGCCTACCGTGCTGAGCGCTTTGATGAGGCACGCAACATCTACAGCCGTCTCCTCGATACTGACCCCGAGGATGAGGAGAACGATATCAGTATCAATCTTCGGGCTACCTTTGCCCAGTCTAGCTGGATAGGATACCCAGTTGCTGACAAAGTTTCTGTCCAAGACTCCGATGGGTTCGAGATGTGTTACAATGCTGCTTGTGCGCATATTGCTAGCGGCTCTCTCGAGACTGCTGCCGATCTACTGCAACGCGCCAGCAGACTGTGCGATGCGTCTGATGATCTGACAAACGAAGATAAGCAGGCAGAAATGCGTCCCATCCTTACACAGCAGGCCTATGTCTTTGCCAAGTTGGGCAAGCTCAAGGAGGCCCTTGATCTCTGCAACTCTCTATCTAGTACAAAGTAGGTTGTTTTCGATAATAATCACGAGCACTGAGCTGACTATCATTAATAGAGAAGAAGACCCGGATCTGGCACTAATACTTGGCAACAACTTGGTAGCTTTGGAGCCCAAGGACGGGAACCCCTATCTTGTTGAGAGAAGGTTTTCTGATTTGACGGCCAAGGAAGGAAAGGCCAAGCTCTTCAACCACCAGTCCGATATCTTGCGACGTAACAGACTGGCTATCGACCTGCAAATCCTCAAGGGTGCCGGAGTCAAGCGCCGCACCGACGCCCTTCTTGCAGAAGCAAAACATCCCTCAACAGCCGCTGAAACCAGCATTCTATCTGTTCTCAACGCCGCTGCAAGCTCACAAGGGGCTTCTGGGAAACCGCTTCTGAAGAATCTGCAAGGATTGGCCCAGAAGAGACCACACGATGTCGGCCTCGTGTTGACCATTGTGCAAATACAGCTCAACGAGGGACACACCGGCCCCGCACTGTCTATTCTCGAATCTTTCCTTCAGCGTCTCGAGAAAGCCGACACCGAAGATTCTCAAAATGCTCGATTCAGCCCCGGGCTTGTTGCGCTGACCGTGACCCTCCTAAGGACACAAGGACGAGAATCCTCTGCAAAGGCCGAACTTGTCAAGGCCGCGACATACTGGCAGTCCCGACAGGCTAACTCGGCTATTTCACTGCTCGAGGAGGCCGGCATCGAACTGATGAGGTCGTCTAACGTTCAGGATCTGCAACTCGCCGGCGCTTCCTTCCAGAAGCTATTCGACGAGCAGAAGGGGTCTGATATTGCTGCGGCTGGTCTTGTCGCATCTTTCGCCCCCTCGGACCCCTCTCGTGTGGAACAGCACCTCCAGAACCTCCCTCCTGTGGATTCACTTATCGAAAACATCGATGTAGCATCTCTCCTCAGCGCTGGTGTTGCCACATCCACCAGCAAGACAGGGTCCTCGGCTCTCAAGCGCGCTGCCCCCTCAGGACCTTTCGAAAAGACACGCAAGCGCCGCAGAAAGATTCGTCTGCCCAAGAACTACGTCGAAGGCACCAAGCCCGATCCTGAGCGCTGGCTGCCATTGCGTGACCGAAGCTCATACCGTCCCAAGGGCAAGAAGGGCAAGAAGAAGGCTGGAGAATCAACACAGGGCGGAATTGTGAAGGAGGAGGAGACTTTGGAGCTTGTGGGTGGAGGGGGTGTCAAAGTTGAAAAGGCACCCCCGCCTTCGAAGAAGAAGAAGGGCAAGAAATAGTATAGCTGCCAACTGTGTATACACATTTAGTCCAATTTCACCCTGTCTCGCTTCAGCACAATGGCCTTGTCGAGGAGAAATCGAGGTTGAATTCTAACGCTGACTTTTTTTAATGCTCTCCCCAAGCCTCGGAGCAAGCAAGTACAAATGAACAAAAGGCTCAGGCCACTATAAGAATATCTAGATACATATGCTCACATCATCGACCAAACTCGTCTTCCCATCCCGCTTCTTCCATGGTCATTCACTAGCACATATTTAAAACGAAGGTACAAGCAACGCTCATCCTAACCAGCCCCCCAATTCTAATAAATCAAACGCTATACACACGGAGTATACGCCACACAGCAACCCTCTATCTCTTTTCAGTATCAGGCGTTAACAGGTTGTACAGGACGGCTTGGCAGCTGTTCAATATCTTGAAGTGACTCAGCATCCGAGTCTTGTCCCTCAAGATCATCTTTTTTGCCACTTCGGCCTCTGTCGCCATCTTCTGAACCATCTGTCTCCTCGTCTATCTCTGTTTCCATAGGAGGCAAGGGGCTTCGACGCCCGTCCGAGGAGCTGACTGCAGCCTCACTCTCCGTATCCGAGGGTATTGTGAGCCTACCACCAGCCGAAGTGCTTCTATGTGCATGGGCACTCGAATACTTCCTGTGCAACTCGCGGAAGCTCCGTGCGGTTGCAGTGCTTGCGCTTGCGACGGATTCTCTGCGCTCACTCGGTCCCATTGGCACACTGACTGCAGAATAGAAGTCGTCATCCTCCAGACCGCCAGGCAGAGGTGACAGTGGAACATCTTGATGCTGAGAAGACTTTCGCGCACGAATCTTCTCATCGTGTGTCATGTTTTGTAGGCCATCGCCAAAGTTGATGACTGATGCCTTCTTGCCATGGACCACAAAGCTTCCTGTGCCTCTAGCAAGCTGGTGGTCTTGTGTAGACTCCTCTCCTGATCCGGCGACCTCCTTGCCCTTGCGGCTACCGCGGTGGTGCGAGAGATGTCCGGCGCCCTCTCTAAGGGTTCGTTGAAGACTACGGCGAATTTTACTTTTGTCGCCCTTATCTGTGAGTGTGCCAGACTCCCCGGTCACATCTGCGCCAGTTGAAACAGTTGCCTTATCTGAGGGGTCACGACTGGGTCGTTGTTCGAGCAGGCCAGCCTGCTCCAGAAAGTCCCGCTCCTCGGCGTCGGGATCATGATGATCATCGTCCTCATTGCGTTGCGATGGTTTGGTATTTTCATCTTGAGAGGAAGGGGGCTTCGCTAGCGGAGTTGGGGGAAGAGAGTTAAGAGTGGATTGGGCGATACTCGATACCGACCCGTGTCTGGTACTAGCAGCTTCTGGTCGAGTGAAGGAAAGGTCGCGAGAACTGTGTCGGCGTTTGGTTGCACTCTGGGGAGGTGTCGTGAAAACCTGATCCAAAGGTGAGTCCGAATCCTCTATGACTTCGGCTGGGTTAGGCATATGGACGGCTTGGGGCTCCGTGGGTGTTTTTGGGCTAGCCTCGGTTCCAGAGTGATGTGTCGACCTCGACCCTCGGCGTCCCAAATTACCGCGTGGTGTGGGCGACCCGGTTCTCTGTGAAAGTCGGTTTGACTGTTGCTTGGTTGGAGTATATGTAGATGGGTCTTCTTCTTCAAGATCTTGTATCAAGATATCACGATGGCATTTGGATTTCCACATTTCATGGCGAGTCCACTTGAGCTGAGCCGACATTCGCGCAGCAGCAGACAGGAGTTGGTCCCTTGTTCTTGGCTGGATAGGTGCAAGAATTTGAAGGTGGCGCGCATTCCTGAGTTGATCTTCAAGCTGTTTCTGAATCTCCTGCAAACTCTCGTCCGCCTCTTCAATCTTCTGCTTCATCACATCTCGCCGAGCAGCTGAAATGTCTTCAACCATTTTATGGTCTATTCGACTCCGAGCGATAGATACGGGTCCTGTTGGTGTTTGAATAAGTGTGGCGGCATCCGCGCTGTCAAGACGTCGGAGACCGCGGCGGCTCTGCCCGTCATAGTTGCCGCCGATGACACCGCGCATCTTGACACCCGTGGTACGGAAGGCAGCGGCATAGTTGAGCTTGGCGAGCCAATCGTTCATCTCCTCCTCGTTGTCTGCCAAGAGTACTTCTTCTAAGCCGCCCTGCCGCACATATATGAAGGCATTCTTGTGCTTCTTGTACGCCGCATCATGGAGGGCAACGGCAGCATAAGTTGACATCAGGCCATCAGGTTTGAACTCTTCAAGTGGGGGGTTAAAGATCAACGGTATACCATCATGCCCTGCCTTGATGTGGTTGTCATACTGGTGCATTAAAGACTTGACCCAGCCCGTGTTGCGGAAGAAGTAGAGCTGTGCTCCGGTAAGAATTGCGCCCCATTCTTGCCATGGAGACCGTGCCTTGCGCTTCTTTATATCTTTCCGCCAAAGTAAACCGACCTTTGTGACTTTGATGTCAACAATGCCGGGATGCGCTTCGGCTGGGTTGCTCGCCGTCTGTTCAGTCATGAAGGCGTCAGGCCGAGACCGAGCTGACACGATCTGAAGCACACCTGTCCTGAAGAAGGTTTTCTGCAGATCCTTCAGGTTCAGGCTAGTTGCAGAGCCCATATAATTGTAGTGGTCCTCCAGTTCCATCGCCTCCTTCAGATTGGGCCTAAGAGCGTCCAGACTGCCATCCAAGATCAAGGTATAAGGGTCGATGGGCTCTTTGACGGCTCGCTTTGCAGGATCATTTACTGTAGAAGGGAGCAAAGGTTTTCGTCGTGATTTATGTGAAGCATAGCGGTCGCTAGTTGGGTCCAAATCGTCCTCCACATGAATAAAGGGGGTATAAGTGATATTGTCATAAAAGCATTCCAAGATGTCGTCAAAGATGCCCTCTCCGTTTGTGTTCTTCAAGTAATCAGATTTTTGCATTTTGTGCTTGTTGTTCTTGTTGAAGACATCAGTATGTAGAATAAGTAAGGAGAATGCAATAAAGTAGGCCTGGTCAGGCGACGAGTAAATGCCTGGGTTACACTCGTGATAGCGATTAGCAAACGCTTGTAAGCACCGGTCAATCTGCTGAGTTTCCTTGGGTAGCTCAGCTTCCATGAGCAGCTTGCGAATAGCCATATCCATAGGATCGCCAAAGAAACTGAAACTGCGCATGTAACTCCGAAGGACAGAGGTCATAAACGGATCACCGCTCTTTGAAAGAGTAGCAGCAATAATGCCTCGACTTGCAACCTCTTCGACACGGGCAAGATACTTGGCGGGTGACTCGTCTTCATTGCGCTCTGGGAGAGTAAACGAGTCTCTGGTAAGCTGGAGTGAATTGTTTTTGGACCCAATGGAGCCAGGGGTTGTAGGGGTCAACGTGCCCTGGCGACTGAGCTCGGAGTTCTGTCGCAGGCGACTCAACCCAAACAGATCACCGAAACTTTTGCGACCAGTAGAGGACGACGTTCGCGTCGTGGGGGGCATAAGGTAATCATCGTTGGAATCGCGGCCCATAGAACTCATAGTAGAGGACCTCCCTCGTATCAGATTACCCCTAGTTGGCGAAGAATGCCCCGACTGAGTCCCTCCAGGGGCGGTCAGGGCGGTTGCCGGTGGTTGACTTGATCGTAGATCCGAGTCTCCTCTTGTGGCGCTTCCGCCAGCTGTTCTGCCGCTCTGGGCTGAAGCTGGACGTGGTGTTGCTGAAATGCCAAGGGATGAAGCAGATGCGAAGCCTGGCGGTCCCTTTCCTTGCTGCTGGAGATGCGCAAAAGGGAAGAGAGGTTCTGGTGTTTTCTTATGCCGACGCAATCTAAAGAACGGGCCTGATTTCTTGGGTGTCGTTTCCGGACTCTGGTAGGACGAGCTCTGGTGAGAAAAGCGATCGTTGGAGCTAGCATCGGATCTCGATGACTCGGACGGGCGATTTGGGGGTGTTAAGGCGATTCCATTAGGACTACTTGTTGTGGCTGTTGTAGATGGTCGTGGAGATTCGGGTTCCTCCAGAGTAGCGAGCGCGGGGCGTCTTCTATCCTCAGTAAAGGATTTGCGAAGTGTCTTCTGGCGCCCCGAACCATTGTTGGTTTGATTGCCCTCACGGGGTAAATCCGTCGAGCGGCGGAACCTAGCACCTAGGCTTATCCGGGACGTTTTCTTCTTCGGGCCATTGATGTCGTTTGTAGGAGCGGTGGTGATGATTTCGGGTGCTAAGTCGACACAAGTTAGCTAGACACGTCCCAACTGTGAAGTATGGTATGTAGGGGTGGGTTACGTCGCGGGACTGGGGGAGTTATTTCAGATTGTTGCTTGACTCGCAGCGATAGCTGTGAATCACTCGCGTTTCGAAAGCGTAAAACGGAGAAGCGATGATGTTTGTTATTGTCTTCATGTATAGGAGGGGTGCCTGGGCGGCTTTCAGTTTCGCCCTCAGGGTGAGTTCCAGGGCGACTTTCAGTTTGAGTCTCGGGGAGACCTTCGGAGCGGCTGTTGGTTGATTTGCGAGTTAACTCGCGGGATGGCGGCGGGCGGGAAGACTCTCCAGCGCCTTCGTCATCGTCCTGTTGATGTTGGAAGGGAAACGGAGGAATATCGCCGGATGCGCTGGATTCAAAGAATGTATGACGACGTATATCAGTCTCACTGGACATGTTGCCTCGGCGGCGAAGAAAGGCCATGGCGGCGACTGATCATGGTACGCAGCCAGTCCAGGCGTTGTCAAGACCAGCAGGCGACGTTGATGAGAGAGCGTGGCAGCAGTTGAGGGCGGCAGGCGTCTAACGACCTACCAAGCGAAAGGCTGGTACCCAGTCACGGTGGTGTTCATTGAGACAACTCCAGGCGTCTATTTCGGTAACAGGAATATCGCGAGAGCGAATGTCGCGTGTGAAATTCGAATCGCGAGCCTCGTTGATGCAGTGTAGTTGGTCCGTTTCTGATCACTCTGGCGTCTGGCACTGGACAGTAGGTAGACTGATGAGCATTCGCCTTCCGAGCTTCCCACCAAGGCCAGGGGCTGGGCGTTGGTTGCAGCCTCAATTGGCTCAGCGCAATGGATGTCAGATTACCTACCAATGCACAGTTCCAGGCCCACTACCGAAACTACCTAGGTACTTGTGGCTAGGAGTAGAGGGTACCTGGGAGACCCGCTGTAAAAGGCTTTGCTTTAAAGCGCTAACCATTGGGGTATCAATGTGGCTGGTGTAAGGAGGTGAGGGATTCAGAAACATTGTCATAAGGTCCAAGGATGAGCTGAAATTGCCGATTGGAAGTCAGGGATTTCTTATCATTATTGTTCTTTTTTTATCTTCTCTTGTTCTTGTTTTATTTTTGGGGGCTATTCTAGATTCTCTGATGTGGCGATCCTCGCGACGTAAGCCAATACCCATGGTAGCATCCTAGTATGGTACAGTATGTATTCTCAACACTGATGTCGCATAATCCATCTCATCTTTACGCAATACAGCAAGAAATATTGATTCCCTGTGAGTTATAGTTGTTAATGAAGATCAGAACTGGAATCCACCTTTTTATTTGATGAGAACAATAAGAGAACTGTATCTTATTTGGATTTTAATTGTGTTCAGCGATCAATGATAACCTCAGATTGCATGCCAATAACTCACGTCAACCTCGGGTCGTATAAGAAAATGACAGATACTGCACGGGCGTAAAAAGAAAGGGTGTCAACGCGTCGCAGGAGCTTGACTTTTTATATTCCTACCTACTAGGTACCTGGTTATGCTGGTATACTATGTACCTAATACTCTCCCTCTTTACCCACCTATCCTTTTAATAGTAGTTAGGAATGTCAGAACCCGTGGCATCAGGGAGGTGTTCATATGTTGGGATAAGCTCACATTCGCTTCCCTCTTGGCTTAACATGAGTGCAACCCTTAATGAATTGAGCACACGCACAGGACGGGGAAATTATTCCAAGACGATGTCAACATCGAATCAGGAGACATCAATGGTAGAAATTGAACGGTTGCAGTAGTGGCCTCTGCTTATGGTCTAATAAGCCAGCTGGCATTCGTCTTGGCTGCTGACATCTTGATCAAGCTTTTTCTCAGGATACACAACCACGCCTGCAATGGGGAGGGAAACACAAAGGCCTTCTTGACACTTGACAATTCACGAATTTTGGAAATAGATATATTCTCAAAACTGAGGATAATATTACTGCCACCACGAATTCGAAGCGACTCACATGAATGATTACCAGACGAGAGATTCCAGCATTTAATCCCAATTCGTTTTTACACATTAAGTCGTGATCGCACTGCTGAGGAGTTTCAACTGTGCTAGCGGTGGAGCGAGGTTCTGCATCCCGGACAGAGACTTTTCGCAGTTGGCGGGCTGGCCAGTGGCCACGGACCCGTACCGCCTCACAGCCCACCCCAGACCACCACCCAATTTTGTCCCAGGTACGCGACTCCATCCTAGCTGGTGACCACCTGCTGGCGACGTAGTCAACTCTCTACATACATATGTAACTTCCAAGTCCCTCTTAGGGGCAATGCTAATCTCACCGTGTTCGCCCTGCCCGCCAGCCATCATGCCGTGCCTGTGCGCAGTTGGGGATGGTCGGCATGCCGTGGAAAGTATAAGACTCGGCCGGCCGCACCGTGTGGCCAAGAGGCATCACAGTTCCTTCCATTAGCCTGCATCGTCACTCTCTGCTTGTTCCTCAACATGTCCCGACGCCAGCACTCTCGATCTGCCAGGCCAGCCAAGCACAACAGCGTCGGCCGCGTCACTGCCGAGTATGGCACCACTCACCACGTCGACTTCATCAAGACCTTCGCACAGCGGGAGGCCGCCATGACACATCTTGAGTGGCGGACGCCCTTGAAGAACGTCGACCGGTCTGTGTCCATGAGCTTCCTCTACTGGACCTGCGACAACTACAGGATCAAGTCTTGGGGGGCCTCGTGGGAGTACTTTCGTCAGTTCAAGCAGCTGTATGCGGGCATCGCTGGCCACTCCATGGATAAGAATGACAGCAAGGAGGTGCTGAAGGTTTGTTCCCTCCACCCCCTGGCATGAGACAACCCACACATACGGCAGCCTCTCTCTGGCAATAACGGCAGTATCATGACGGATTTCTCGTGAACCGTTTCAGGCTCCAGGCCCCAAACATGGCAGAGAAGCGTGGGCGATGTAGACGACGTGCTCGCCCTTCAAACCTTCAACATCGTCTACGACTTTGGCATTTTCGCACAAGAGCGCCGCCGTGTTCAACTCTGTGGAAACTACAACCTCCTCGCTATGACGGGCTGTCGCTCGGCCGAGCTTGTGGACAACGAGAGGAAGAAGCCCCAAAATGGAACCTGGGAGGAGCTGTTCAACGACAACTCTTTGGGCGCATCCCCTCCAACCAGCGGTCTCAGTAAAGAGGACAAACTCCTGGACAGTCTGTTTAGCCGGGAGGCCCTGGATCGAGGGCGCCCGAAGGCACTTTGTTCCGAGGACGTTAAGCTGATGGTCGTCCGCCACCCGGAATCCGGCCGCGACGGTCTGGCTATGGCTATAAAGTTTATCCACCACAAGGGAGCCGACAACAAGCCAAAGCCGTGAGTAAGTTCAACCCACCTCGGCCCTGACGAGATAAAGGACCATATTTTTCTTCACGCCTGCTAGGAGGCTCATTTTCTGTGTGATTAACGTCATTGTCAGCTTGGCCCTGGAAGATGGCGCCTTTGCGGCGAAGAACCCGCTCTCGATCCGAGACGACTACTCGGTACGCAACAAGAGACCCCGCTTCAGTGGAAGCCCGAGTGGTCCAAGAGACCCATGTTCCGGCGTGTCGAAGTCGCGGGTCTTTCGCCAACAGAGCCGTTGTAGTACCACAAGCCGAAGGACGACATGGCAAGGCAGTCCCTCGACTACGGCTGCGAGAAGGCCATAAAGCCCAAGGTCTGGCGCAGAGGAGCCGCCAATGCAGTCAACGGCAACGCCTCGGACGCCGTTCGCGACCAGATGATGCGGCATGACCCTAAGTGTGCGACATTCAACAACGCCTACATTAACGAGAACGTCGAGTTCCATCTATAAAACACCTTTCTGAAGGAGCCACCGAGGACGCGCTCATCGGCATGCTTACACACATCGACGACCCACACGCCACCAAGGACATGGTCCCCGAGGAGATCTAGGAGCAACTTTCACGAAACCCGGACCCCGACATCGTCGCGCTGGAGCAGGAGCGCGAGAGGTTGAAGGATGGGAGAGTTCAGTACCGTGGCAACGAGGGCGCGGAACGCATCGCCAATTTGGAGAAGCAGATCCGCGCGATGAGGGCGCAGCGGGTGAGGGACATCAAGCAGCAGTACCGCAAGTACTACTTTGAGAACCGGCCCACGTGGGACGTTGAGTAGCAGATAGACAGCGCCTACGGTAGCGGGAGTAACTAGGAGCGACATCAACGACAACAGCTCGGACGACTCAGGGCCCTACTTTAACCAGCCTGAGATCGATCTGGACATCCCCGAGCGCGCAGAGCTCGCAAGGCTGATATGTAGACAGCTAGAGGACCTGGACCCTGAGGAGTTAACGGAGCGGCGGATCCAGGCGGGGGAGCTTCTGTTGGCTCTCTCCAGGAAGCGAGAGACGGCCAGGCGCGATGTCATCGCCCAGAGGGAGTCCGAGGAGAACATATGGACGGCCGAGTTTGCAGACTCGCCTCTGCCTCTCAACACGGTCCCGATCCCCGCCGCAGCCGACATGGACACCATCGAAGACCCCTTCCCTTGCCAGATGAGGTCGAAGTAGTGTCCGTGGTGCATCAGCGACGAGCGACTCGCCTACGAAGAGCGGACGTTTGCCTTCTGCCGCGCGTCGGCGAGGAACGAGCACTTCAACGGCCAGCACCTGCAGCACTTGGACATCTGCTGGCTCGCGGCAGCCTGGCCTGCGCCCATCCCAAATGCCGGGCCAGGCACGCAAGCTGCAAGTTCCGGGCCATGGACGAGTACAGGCAACACATCCTCCGGGTGTATCATGTCGCGCTGCAGGGCAAGAGGGTGGAAGAGTCTCCCCAGATTGTGCGGGCGGTCGCGTCACCCGCGGCTCAGGTATCTGGCGAGTGGCAAGGGATAGAGAAGATGGCGACTGGGTGCCAGCCGATGGCAACCTGACAGTTGATGGAGAATGCGCTTGCGGGGGGGGTGGTGATCTGCTGAGGTACAGCGTAATAAGCGCGGGGATGGCTGGATGGTTGTTACAACCGAGGAGTTAAATTAATTTCATGGTGACGTGGTGACGATGGTTGAAATTCAGATGGTATGGATACCAAGTTCTTCGAGTGTTATAGGTATCTAGGTATGACCTTAATGGGTAGGTAGGTTTAAGGTTCTTTTAAGGTTTTTTTTAAGGTACATATGGTTGGGTCAACCTCCTGGGTGAGTAACCTGTAAGGTGGGGCGCTAAAGGGAATAAAAAGTTCGCCTTTAGACGATGAAGCACCACCTACACCATTTTTCCTCCTTCACCATGTTCTGTTCTTTTCAAATACTGGCCGATGATGACAATCTCCAAGGAGGCTGAGACCCAACTGGAGATGATCGGGGAACTTCCATCCGTCATGAATTCAGATTCTGCCATTTTCAAACGCTGGTCGATGATATAAGTCCGTGAATTACTGAGGTTTAGATGTATATGTTCCTAGTGGAAGATAGCTCGCGATATGCTAATGAAAAGAACGCGAATGCCCTCGTTCCATTCCCATACATACAGTTCTCACATAATCTCGCGAGCAAAGACAGTGACAACAGCTATGGATTCTCTCGCTGACCTCCCATGAACTCGTGTGACGACAATGAAGCGAGGGCGGTATGGGGAGACAAGGCTCAAAGAGGAGTCATGTAGAATAACCATAGATGAGGAGCATGGGACTAGGGCAATAGGCGACGAGATGAGTCGTAATATGGTCACGTCGACGTGAAGATGATCGTCGACGATGTGAGCAGTGCAGGACAGAGAAAGAGAACCACTGATGAAGAAGAATGGGAGTGAAATGTGAATGAAGATGATTGAAAGACAATTGTTGACAGAGATGAGAGAGAACTCCTCTATATACGGACTCGAGCCGACATGGCAGCTTCCCTTGAAATGCTTCTCATTCTGGGGAAAGTGTCTCAGATAAGAGGAAGGCAAGTGCTTCAAAAGTAATTGACATGCTTCTGGTCCGTAGGCGGCAAGCTCTTTCCCGACTTCATTTCATGTTATGGTATGTGATTGTTCAATACGACCACCTTCGTTCTGGACCAGAGTAAGGAAGGCAACTTGGGACAAGGAGGCGCTCCAGAGAGAGGTTGTAGTTAAACAGAAATGTAAGGCACTTTTAGATACCTATTACCTTGGACATTAAAACCCGGAGGCACCAGTCTTTAATCTCTGTTCTGGGAATACATGTTGGTGGCTGCCTCAGTTACATAGTAGTTAGTACGCTCTTGGAGTAGAAAACCAGGGGGTTCGGCACGTCATTAATATTCAGCGTGACGCCGCGTGTTCCACTCGTGCAGTTAATAAAGGAGCTACGGATACATAGAAAGCTCTTGCTTTGTTTCGCGTTCGTTTCTCTGCAATTAAACGCCCTCTCCCACCTGCGTACCGGCAGGGCAGGGCCTCTTCATAGCAGCGCGGAAGAGAGAGGCGGTCTAACGCAACAGGAAAAAAGATTGACTGCTTTGTCAGTAACCGGTTGAAACGAAATGCCAGTGATGTTGCAAAACGCCTGGCCATTTTCCGGGCTCATGGGCACAGCATAGATAGGTAGCCTCAAAAGCACGGCCCTCGTCCCCTTCAATTCCGCCCCTTGAGTGAGGGTGAAGGTGGCATGGGCCCGTGTCTGGTAAGGCGTCCTGGCAAGCAGTAAGTCGGTATTGTATGCCTTAGTTGATAGACGCGTTCTGATCCCTTGTTTTGTCGCGACTGGTCAAAAGAAGAGACGTGAGGCCAGTTCACCAGGTGGTATCATAGGAGGATTAGTGAATTCACTGTGCGTTTCATACTATTGTCTACAGTATGTACTTTAAGTCCAAACACTCAACACACTAAGAGCACCTACATACTGTATGATACTTTAACCGTCTAGACCGTCAACTCCAGCTTCATGGAAACGAACTCACATCTTGAACAACGAATCCAGTGACATCCAGCTGGGCCCACATTGGCCAACACCAGCAAGCGTACTAACTGTAAGATTCGTTACTGTATCATTACCCACCCAGAAGAGGCAGCCAACCAACCAACATCATCACTGCAACAATTACGCTATCTCAAACTCTGTACATAGTACATACAGGATCATCGACGATTCAGCTGAGGGCTGACTTTCTTCTGCATCTCAGCCACTTCAGTCAATCCTTATTCATCGACCGCCTCGACTGCGCATCATCAACAGAGACTCGAGATGAAGCTGCATTTGCTGGCGGCGAGTCTGCTGCTTCTGCAGGCCTCGAGCACTCACGCCGCCGGCATCGATACTCAGCGCGCCATCAATCTCCAGAACAACGAAAACAATGACGCCAATACACGACTATTCCCCTTCCTATCTAAACTCCGCGACAAAGCTATCGAGACCATCTTCGGACGTCATCCAACGAAAAACACCCCGCCGCCCGTCCTCAACCAACTGCGCGCGAAATATCTTAAGCAGCTGGTCCTCCGCTTCAATGTTACCACCTCACACGAAGAAGGCTCCCTTGCCGATGCCGCTGCTCGACTTTTTCTCGACGTTTGGGCTTTTACCGATGACTATGTGGATATTCGTTTACACGCCGACGAGGTTCGACCTCTCCTTAGCCTACTTCCCAAGTCGCTACACACATCCCACTCGATCTTGATCCCCGACTTGGCCGCAGCAGTATATAAATCATTACCGATCGGCGGAAACCCAGCTTATTATGATCCGCCGAAACCCCTTGCCCCGATACTAAAAGTCGCTGCATCGCCTGGAGACAACCTCTTTTTCCAGGACTACCAATCTCTGCCAGTGGTGATGCGCTGGATGCGTCTCCTTGAGGCCATGTTTCCTTCCTATGTCAAATATATCGAGATTGGCAAGTCATACGAAGGCCGCGACATACCTGCGCTACGAGTAGGAATTCCGAACACAGCACCGGATGCGCCGAGGCGCAAAACGATTATGATTATGGGTGGCTCTCACGCTCGCGAATGGATTTCAACCAGCACTGTCAACTACCTGGCATGGTCCTTCATCACTAGCTATGGTAAAGAACGCATGATAACCAAGCTCCTGGACGAGTTCGATCTGATCTTCCTTCCAATTGCGAATCCCGATGGTTTTGAGTACACCTGGCACATTGATCGGCTATGGCGCAAGACCCGGCAACAAACCAACCTTCAGTTTTGCCGCGGAATGGATCTCGACCGTGCTTACGGGTATGAGTGGGATGGCTCACAGGTTCAACGAGACCCCTGCTCCGAGAGTTACGGAGGAGAAAAGCCTTTTCAGGCTATTGAAGCGGTTCACATTGCCGATTGGGCGCGTAATCAGACCTGGAACAACAATGTCCGGTTCGTTGGTTTGATTGACCTCCATTCGTACTCTCAGCAGATTCTCTACCCATACTCTTACACTTGCTCAGTTGACCCTCCCAATCTGGAGAACTTGGAAGAGCTTGCTGCGGGTATTGCGAAATCGATACGTCTGTCTAACGGAGAATCGTACACCGTTGCATCCGCATGCGAAGGTGCGGTCTCAGCACGTGAATTCAGTGGTGGTCGATATTGGTCTCGAATCGAATCTGGTGGTGGATCAGCAGTTGATTGGTTCTACCATGAAATGCGAGCTCACTTCAGTTACCAGCTCAAGCTTCGGGATACCGGCAGCTATGGTTTCTTGCTTCCCAAAGAGCACATAGTCCCAACTGGAGAAGAAATTTTCAATGCGATGAAGTACTATGGAGACTATCTTCTAGGCAACAATGGCATTGAGTCGTTTCCTGAGGCGAAGTCAGACGACGATTCTAAGATGAATGAAAAACAGACAGCCCAAGATACGGAGGAAACCCCGACAGCCGGTCAGGAGCTTAGAAGGAGAAGGGTACGGAGGTGAATTTGAGAAGAGCGTGTACGGTTCACAAAGGTAGAGATTGGACAAGCAATTGGTACGATATTCACGATTGAGCATAATGAGTTTTTGAATTGGTTTTGCATGCTGTGAGGGAGGGGATATCTAGGCGTCTAATGGTCATTCACAGCAAAAAGGAGGGAATGGAAACAATGGGAAATTCGAGAAAGGCCTAGTTGTACAGAATAGGAACTAATGTCATTTATTACACTTTTCAATACTTTCCCATCAGTCCAACTCAGTTGTTGCCCAGAGCGTACATGACAGAGGTGTAAGCAGCCATGAACTTGAGCGACCCGTCGCAAATGAAAGACCCAATAGAGCCACTAAGTAAGTCAGGTTAGTCAAGATCGTATAGAAAGCATGAGTTTATACATACCCCATGCGTCCCTTGGGACCGCCAGCAGAGTAGCCAATGGCGTAGAAGACACGAGAAAAGGCCCAGCCGGCGCCAAGAACAGCAGAGGCGATGGGGAAGCGGAGGCCAGAGATCAGCAGAGCACCGAGGAAAGAGATCTGATTCTCGGTGAAGTTGGCGTGCGAACGCTGGGCTATAGACGGTAGAAGGTTAGCAAGGCAGACAAGCTTGAGACTCGGTGGGAACATACCGCAGTTGAACATGTAGGCCTCGGCATTCTTCTCAGCGAGATCGTTGGAAGCATAGGGGACGGGGTACTTGAGACCGCTTCGCTTGCGAGCCTTGCTAGTGAGAACAACGTGAAGGGAGTTGATGAAGAAGGTGGAGGTAGCGGCAACGAGGACGTAGCTGAGAGGTGTCAATTGGGTTGAGGTTATGGGAGTAGTTGATTATTTATTCCTTACCCGTATTCGGCGGGAAGCTCGAGAGTGAGAGGCATGATGGCGATGGTTATGTAACTACGGGGGGCGAAGATGCAATGGCAAGAGGTGAATGAGAGTTGAGTTAGTATGGTGTTGTCAAGGTATCGTCGGCCCCTCGCTCTTAAATAATGGTCAACGGCAAGATCGCCAAACACGTTTTGCTGTGAAACTACGGAGCGGACCTAATGTTCCCGGGAGAGCTAACTCCACCTGGGGCAACAATCCACCGATTCTTTCAGTTCGCTTCTATTGCCAAAGCACGAGCGGAGGGTTAGTTATTAATCCTCCATATCGTACGTAAACATACATATCACAACTCTGTATGTGATGTAATATCTAAAGTACATAGCCCACCCTTGTCATTTGGTATGTACCTTGGTAGGCTGGTAGGTTGCTCAGCTTCGGAATATCGCTTGGAGGGGCGGGTCTCGCTACTGCTAACTACTGGATAAGGTTGTCATATAAAATGCATATTAAGCCTTGAACATTGATAAAGAATACATCTGCTACTGCTAACCAGCTGGCATTCATGTTATGTTGTTGGTCCAGTTGGTAACAAATCAAGGTCGTGATCTCAAATACTAAATTTTCGGACAGCCTTCAAATTTCGCATTCCAACTGCCGTGGCTGAAGTAAGTAGGTATGTATGTACCTACAGTACAATCCCGTCGGTGCAATTGAATCCTCCGAATCGTGTTAATCAGGGGAAACAACTGACGTGTTTTGTACGGCCTAGCCGAAACTCCGCAACTTAGTACGTAGGGACAGTCCAAAACTCCGCAAGACTACTAGACTACCAAACTACTGTATCTGCAAGTCAATCTATCATTTTCCGGAAGCATGAAGGCTTGGGTCAGACACATCCCGGCAATCTCTTTCCCGCCTCAACCAGTGCACCTCTCTTCGGGTGATCGCCACTCCAGGCCGAGCCCTGCAAAAACCCTCCGTTCTGCCGTCTCCATATCAGGAGCCTCATCGCCGCCAGTGGTTCCTTCAAGATCCACCCACAGACCATCAGCCCTACGGCGAATACCACTGCTATCGAACTTGTACCCCTTGGCATTCTTGCAGTATCGTCGAATATCCCTCTGAAACGTTGTTCCGCCACTCCAGCCCAGTACCGCGCAGCCCACCGTTTTCCATGGGCTGATGATGATGTCAACCCGTCGATGCGGCGCATCTTTCTTTCTGGAGTCCTGCCATACTACCATGGCCTTGTCAAGTGTGTCGAAACCTGAGCTATTGGACTTTTCCCCCTTCCAAGATACTGGGCGTTGGCCTCGTTCAGAGTTGTGAGTAGACAGTATCAGTGTATGTGTAATGAGGTGAGCCTTTTCAAGAGACACGACAATCTGGGGTATCACGTTCAGCGTTTTATTTTCGTTTCGGTGGCTTAGGACAACATCAACGTCGCCAGACTGCTGCTTGCCTCGCCGATAACCCCCCACAATAACCATCTCAAATCCTGGGTCGATCACACGGGCGTGTTCCAGAATAGAAGCGGCAATGGATGTAACTTCGTCTCGAGGGATCCCCCGCAAGAACTCGTCATAGTATTTGATGCCAAGTTGTTGCGAGCGACTGAGCATGTTCCATCCAAACTCAACCAAATCATCCAGATCGCGCCATCCTATAGCTCGTTAGTGTCTGTGATACTTGTACGGGCACGTCTTATAACGCTCACCCTTTTGGTAGAAATCGCGGGCTGTGACAGCGCCAACCCCCCATATGTTGTGGAAGAGCTTCAGGACTGTGATTTTGGGGTCGGCGTTGGCTTCGCGTGCTTCCACCGTTTCACCTGTTTCTTTCCAGTGTTGCCATAACTCGGCGATTCTATCACCACAGCCTGGCAACCTTGCGACTTCTACATGAAATGTTGGCTGCTTGTGTCACCTGAAAATATAGAAAGGCTTACCTTGGGGATTATTGAGTGGATATGGGTACGCTGCCACTGAAGCAATGGATGTTGAGTAAGCTCTCACGCCAACCTCGTCCTCTCGAAGTTGACGAATGGTTCTTATTTCAGTAAGAATATTCACAAAGGCCTCGTTCGGTGAGTTCATGTACGTAGGCCGCTGACACGAATACGTGGTCCCTAGAAAGCCAGGCATCATAGGCAGAGCAATGTCGTGTTCCGATGTCGTTTGGCGCAGTATACTAGGTGCATTTTGTGACAATGTCGTCGAGGCATCACGGGGTCGTTTATGTCGATTAGTGGATGAAGTGCTAACAGGCTGTGTCTTCTGTTCGATAAGGGCCCGTTCTAGAATTCTACTTGTTGATGAAGTAGTCCCCTTTGGTGATACAGGTGCAATCGCAGGCGCGGGTGTTGTCATACGCGGCAAGACTTTGTTGCCCTGAAAGATCAAGTACTGGTCGGTAGGTAAGATTTCCTTCTTCTCCCACGAGTCTAGAAGCCATGCGAGTTTGACAACCTTGACTGTATCGGTTTTCTTTGTGTGTTGTTCTGTGATTCTCCTCCACTTAGGATTTGCGCCATCTTCTCTGTCTTTCACCAGAGTTGGGTTCGAAGATTCATCACTCCGTTTTTGGAACTGGGCCAAAGGGATGAACTCGAGCTTCGCTCTTCTCAGCTCAAATTCAGCGCGCCTCGGCTGCGAAATCTTGCCGACCACGATCTCAGCCTCATTGATGTCATATGTCAATGTCGGGATCCGTTCTTCAAGTTGGTGCAGCTCATCGGGTTTCAGATGGGTTGGCAGGAGAAAAATCCGCGGTAGATTGTCGAGGCTCATCACAGCAGCCCTTGGATAGATTCCGGTGTGGTTGGAGTATTCTAGCTATTCGTGGGATATCAAGACTCTCGAGGCTGACGTGAGTGGCATACTTGCCCACGTTTGGCTAACCAAGTTGTAATCCTGGCCAGATAATTGTATGATTTCTTTGCGGTGGAGGTATTCGGTTCTATCTTCCGGCGCATCAAAGGGAAGAAATATGTTTGCGTCGGTGACGTATAGGTGGACGAATCGTGAGGATATGGAAAAGTGAGGGCGTCTCTCAGCTGGCAAGAGAAGCCCGTCTCAATACCCATCTATGAATGGCAGCCGCCGCAGTGTCTGCGTATCCCAATGGTTGTTTCTCTTGGTATTTGTATTGCTTCATCTAATCTATTAGCTCGAGGATAGCAGCCTTGTATAACCTACGTTCCTAGGTATATTCAAGTTACAATAAAGGTACCGACTAATTTGCCCTAGTCACATTGGGCTGGAATAGTCATCCTCTGCCAATAGATTTGTCCCTGATACAAAAACTGCAACGCCTTTGGACATTCCACATGTTATTGTTGAAAACAAGGATCGAAGAGATAAGGTTTGGTTCGACCATAAATCTTATGAACCACAATCAATCACAAAATCAATGAAAAGTGCAGATCCGGTCAAGACGATGTGTAAGTCGATACGAGCCTCAGGGTAGGTTCCATATGTTCCATGGCTCGTGGGGCTCAACATTGCGTTGCCATTTTAGGGGAAGTGTGGAGGCGTTAGCATGGGCATCCGCTAGATTCATTGATTGATTGATGCTGCTGTTAAGATACCTAGCTAAGGAGAGACGTCATCTTTTAATCCATGTCTGATATTGCAGTGTCGAAAAAGGAAACTGAATGATATCCTCAATAGGTAGTATAGTTAATATCCAGGAAATTTAAATAAGATTTCACCGTTCTCTAGAGCTCGCGCAGTTAACTTTAAAGGATGTTCCGGGGTGGAGCCGGCCACTTAAGCTCCGATCGGTACATATGCGTTGGAGGTTGGAGTTTATTAGAGAGAACATCAGGCTCAAACCGCAAACCGAGTTCCGTTCCATTCCATTATTTTATTCTTTGGCCTCTCTCATTCTTCTTGACATTACCGCACATATATTTGCACAATCCGATTCACAGCTCCAAAACTTGAACTACAACTCATCACTACACACATTTCATTTACGCCTTTCTTTTAAACACACGCAGCAACACCAAACCCACACGAACAATGGACCTGGACATTGAAATGGACGATGCCGTCGACACGGTCCAGGACGCACCCATCGCTGATCTCGGTCGCGATGATATTCTCGTAAGTTCGAATGAAAGGTAGACGGTTGCGACGCATAATTGACTCCCTTCCCAGCAACCCGACGAAGAACCTGGCGAGGTGGCTGAAGACGAGCCCGCCACCAACGACTCCAATACTCTGGTCCCAACCAAGATCCATATCAAGGGTGTCGATTCCCTACATACATCCGATATCAAGGCCTACGTCAAGGCTCACTTCGGCGATGTCGACAGAATCGAGTGGATTGATGATTCTTCCGCCAACCTTCTCTTCCCATCAGAACCCACAGCGCGCGATGCCATTGTAGCCCTGAGCTCTGTCCCTGTAGCAGATGCCACTGCATTGGCAGTTGGAGAGACTCTTCCTGCAAAACCAGTTGAAGGAAAACCAGAGATATCTCTCCAGGTGCGGTTTGCTATATTGAGCGACAAGAAGGAGGTCGGTGCGGCCTTGCGAAGTCGCTATTACCTCCTCCATCCAGAGCATGATCCCGAAGAGCGACGACGACGGAACCAGGAAAACCGGTCGAGATATAGGGATCGCGATGGTGGTTATCGAAGGGATGGTGATGGCCGACGACGACGCGCCTCGGACGATGACGTTGAGACGTTCGAAGCCAGCATGTACGACGACGCGCCTCGTCCCTCACAAAGAAGACGCGACTCTGACATAGAGGAACGACCGCGATCATATGCCCGTGAAAACCAAGGTAAGGAGCTGTTTTCAGGCCGAAGGACACAGCGCGATCGATCTGCATCACCTAGGCGTGACGGCGATGGCGACGATTTGATGGGCGAGAGGGCTAGCTCATCCGGGAACAGAGCGAGAGCCCGCGATATAAGAGATCGCATATCTGGCAGTAACAACTCTAAGGAGCTGTTCCCAACCAAGAAGTCGATTAAGCAGTTTGGTGGAGGAAACCTAGACACTCTCGAGCGAGCGATAGGATCTGCTCGCCTTAAGGATGAGGATCGCCCCAAGATTGTATCTGTACCCGAATCACGAGGAGACGGCGGCTCGTTCAACATTCGTGGCATGGCGAACCAGCAAGGCAGCGGAGAGGGTTTTGCGATCAAGGGTGCTGCGGCGGCCAACGCGCGCGAACTGTTCCCTACTAAGCTGGGTGGAAACAATGCTGGCAAGGAGCTATTTGGAGGAGGAAGATCGAAGCAACGACAGAAGGCCGAGGACCTTTTCTCCTGAACTTGACCATGATCCGAACATAGTATATTTACCACGGCAGCGAGAACGAGCGGGTTGGGTCAAACAATGCGAACGCGATACGTTTTGGGTGCTGGGGAATAGATATGGTTTTGTAACGATACCAGGGCGCAATGAAACAGACAAATCATGGGGGATCTTACCGGGATGAGCATCAGATGAAGCAAAATTGAAACAACAGCATGCATATTTATATATTTACTTCTTGACTTGCGGTGGAGTGTTCAAAAACTTTCCATATCGATGATGAGCGTTATTCATGTCCTTCGAAAGAGCTCTTGATAAAGACAAGTAAGTTTGTCTATGAAAAGTCTGAGTGCTGCCAACTCTACCACCATTGCTCCAGCATAACTCTTTTCTTATCCATTCCGCCATCTTTTGTTAAGCCATCGACGATTTCATCAGTCATCGCCGCTGGTCCACATACATAAACCACACTCTCTTTCTCTTTCCCACCAACAGCCTCCCTCACATCTTCAACCGTAAACCTCCTTTCTAGAACATCGACTTCACCAATTTCCCCATGCACACTATGTTCTCCTGTTTTAAAGACCTTCAGACCACCCTTCAGTTCCCTCTCCTCAAACCACGCTGAGATTCTACCCAGAAAAAGAACATCCCCCAGTCCCTGTGCAGGTACCTTACTGGAATACAAAACTCGCACATCAAGATCGTATCCCTCTTCCGCTATGTAGCCCATCATACTAAATAGCGGGTTGATTCCCACGCCTCCCGCAACAAACACCACACGACGTATCTCGTCGAGCGGTATATTAGGTGGGGGAAAGATGAAACTTCCTCCCACACGCACACGCAACTTGGAACCGGTGATCTCGGATGGTGACTGCCAGAGCCATGCCGCAGGATCGTCTGGAGATTCTTGTACCGCCAGATCGAAGTAGGGAGACTCGGGGTCTGCAGCGGCACGAGGTGTGGATGTGATTGTGAAGCCGCCTGGTTTTGGATGGCCTGGCACGTAGGTATCTAGCCACTGACCAGCTGAGAACTACCTCTTGTTAGTCTCACATTTGGAAACGTTATTTAGACATAGATAATCGAGTAAATATACTGAGATGCACGTACTTTGACTGGTCCCGATTCAAGCTGGAGACGAAACGATCGAATTCGCTCATTCACCTGAGCTATGCGGTCGAGTCTCACATCAAGAAGACCCTATTCCAATACTTAGTCAAGTTTCTTCGAAACGTACACGAATATTTACCAACCTCGTCTCGTGGCTCCTGAGCCGTTCGCTCCAGATGGCCGCTTCGCTGAGTTGACATGACTCTTGATCTTGGGTACAAGGCTGTTGGCTTAGCGATGATAAGTTTCGATCTTCGGCCCAGTAAAGAGACACAATTCTTTACCGCTTCAAGTTTAAGGAACACAAAGTTAGGTATATCTCCTCGACCAAGCGGTTGCAGAATCTACGGCCTCATAGAGGATGGAGGTTGAGCGGGGTGAACATGAACTTGCAAGACAAGCTGAGTAAGGCAGCAAGCTTGTGCAACATACCTTAGCATAAGGCAGCTGGGCAGTAAGCTAAACTTGTGCAACATAGCATGAGACACCTTATATAATGTTGCATGCTTCGGCGAATCTGATTATTGAAAGAAATTTTACTGCAAAGAACAATGCTTTACCGTCCGTTTTAGGATTCTATCTTCTCCAAGTCCAGCTCCTATAATCCATAACCTCGAGTTACATTACCATCTCCAAGGCACCATCTGCCTCTTCGACCCATAAATCGTTATGCTAAACATATCTAGGACGACTCTGTCCAGTTGACTTGATCCATGACCTGTCCAGCAGTTGGGTGCGAGTATCCAATCCTCAAACGCAGGCGTAGAGGCTAACACAATAGTCAGTATATCGAATTCAATTAGAAGAGCATAAAGGTTTCACTTACCCCCTTGCAACCAGACACTCGCATCATCTGAGTGGCTTCAGAGCCAGGTCCGAGGTCCGATGAAGAGATGCTCAGCAGCTGCAGCTTCTGAGACTTGGGAACAGCAGCTTGCAGAGACACATTGGATAGTTGTGCCGAGCCAGAAGTGTTGATGAACTTGGCAGTAGCTTGGATCATGCCCTCCGCGTTGCGTTGGATCTGGAATGTCACGTTAAGATCGTTCGAGTTGTAACAGGGGATGCCAGCAGGTGCTTGCGGCGCCTGAGGTTGAGGTGCCGATGACATGGGAGACATAAGGTCAAGGCTTGATGAAGGAGGAGCGGGAGATGCTGTAGAAGAACCAGGACCAGATCCAAACAGATCCATAATGTTCGATACGTTAGACTGCTGAGGGGGTGGTGAGCCTGCCGACGGAGGAGGAGAAGAGGCGCCACCCAAGATATCAGCAAGAAGATCAGTGTTGGTTGCTGAGGCAGTGGTTGGAGAGGCAACTGGCGTGTCCATAATATCGAGAAGATCTTGTTCTGTCGGCTTAAGGATTCTTGACCTCCTGTTGGAGCTTTTCTTCTTTGTCGGAGCAGGTCCAAGTACACGAGACTCCTCCTTGATCTGAGGAATAGGCATCTTCTCAAGGACGCCGCGTCGGACTTGGTCGAAGCTGAACAGATTTCCATACTCAACCACTCGCTGTTGAATCTCAATATCGAGACTGGTCTGGTGGTACTGTAGGAGTCTTCGGATCTTCTCAATCTGAGCAGGGTCAGAGAAGCGGGTTGTCAACTTCATCAAGGCTGTCACAATGTACTCTGTAGACACCTGAGTGGCATATGCGCTGTTAAGAATGAGGGAGAACAAGTCAACTACCTCATGCTCCTTAACCTCCTGGACAAGCTCCTCTTCCTCGTACTGTCCGCCCTTGAGCAAAACATCTGCATACTCGCCGATGCACCAAGCGCCGGCTTGTGTCAGACTCTCCTGAGTAATATCTTTTTTCAGGTTGATATAAAGTTTTTGCACGGCGTAAGTTTGCAACTCAGGGGTGGTAGCGACGAGCCGAACGAATGATGACAGGATTTGCTCTTTGACGTAGTTACCGGCCAGAGACAACACCCGAAGCATCGTATCGAAGTGCCATCTTTTGTTAGGCGCAAACTTATCAGCGGCAATACCTATCTGGCTGGTCATTGTTGGCTTAAACTCGTTGTCGGCAACCTCCAAGAAGGCCAGAAGCTCCCGGATCAATACTCGAACGTTGCTTTCGTTGATCAGAGTAAAGCTCAGGTCTAGAGCCCGGCGTCGAATACTGATATCAGGATCTCTCAAGCATTCTAAGATAGTGTTTCGATGCCTCTGTACGGCATTGGGCTCGATGGCGACAACCTTGATTAGAGTGTTGAGAGCCACGTATCGAATGTTGTTATCTCGGTTGGTGAGGAACTTGCCCAGAATGTTGACACCAAGAACTCTCAGACCAGAATCGGCCTCGATGTCGAGAATTGTGCGCACAGCTTCGTACAAAATTGAATTGCCGACATTCTTAGATGCTTCGGTGTTGGTAGCCACCTGCGCCAGGATGTCGTTGATTTGCTCGCTGGTCTCTGCATCACCCACAGCCAGGACTCTCAGCAAGTGGAGGATCTTGACCTGCAAGAAGGGATCGGTAATGCCAGTAACATCGTGTTCGGGTGCATAGCCTGAGGTTGCGAGCCCTTTCAGAGTTCTGACTAGTCCCGGGACAAAGGACCTGAACTTTTCAACAGTTCCTTCTTCTCCGCCCTCCTCCTCATCTGCCTCACAAAGACTTGTCACCAGAGTGAGGCCGCAGAGCAAAACACCATGGTTTCTGTCGGAGAGAAGCTGCGTCGCCTTGTCGACGAAGTGCTCTTGCAAGTCTGGAACTTTGCGACATATGCGCATGGCGCAAAGTGCCGCCTTTCTTCGAATATATGGGTTGGCCGTGGCAACGAGGGTTTCGATTTCGGGGAAAAGATCTCGCGACATCTCGATCGAGGCGATGTTTCCTAGCGTGCAGAGTGCAAGGCCGACAACATACTGGTTTGAATGTCCAAGATCACTGGACTGTAGTCAGCAACCAGGTATTCCACAGGGTGAGTGTAGATGCATACTTCTTGAGCGAGTTGGTGACCAATGTCAAGACTTCTTGATTCTCATCCAACAGCAAACTTGTAGCCAGATGTCCTAGACGTTTATCGGCGAATCGAGGGGAGGCAAGGAGCTTCAAGCATTCGATCTGTCCGAAATGGGTTCGCTCTCCAAGCGTGAAGAGGTAAAGTAGCTTTGCGACATTGTTGCGACTACCTCAGCATTAGTATCATCCATTCCTCCAACCCATCAGCATTGTTGAACCCACCGAACGTTGGGGTCGTGGCTCTCCTCTCGAAAGCTGGCGCGGATTGCAGCGCTCTCCTTCTGGATGACAGCTCGCTCGTCGGCAATCGTCTTGGCCGCACGCACATTTCGAATAAACTGCTTGACTATTCCGAGTAAAAATAAACGTAAGCCTCTGACGGGGGAGAGCTTGTCGGCGCCGTACGGGAACTCATCTTGGGAGGACAGACCCAGCGGTTGGGCCGTCTTGTCGATGCTTATCCAGGGGTTGTGAGAGAATCAATAGCGGTTCGTCGTAGCTCAATCAGCTCTGAGAGAGAGCAATGAGCTGGTGTTGCTTTATATACGTATCGAGGAGGGAGATGGGACAAGAAGTTTGGTCGGAGCCTAGGTAGGTGTTCAAGGCAACTGTATAAAAGGGAACCTAGGTTGCGCCGCAGGTCGTTTGAGTCCAGGTCAGTGTCAGTGACGGTGTGTGCTGTACTTCTGCTTGCGTTGCGGCGGACACCTTTCAGCCAGGGACGGACGTGGGGCACAGAGCAGGTCCACGCCGAATTAGAACCACCTACTTGGCAGTACGTACTGCGTTAGTCATCACCAAACACCAAATATCTTAGCCCATCAACCAACCGTAGACATTTAACCTGTGATGAAGCAACAAGATTTACGAAATAAAGTGATCAAAGGCAAAGAAAATAAACATAAATATACTTGTTTATTCGTACACGTATAACATTACCACTCTAGGAATACAAAAAGAAACCTCTTATAGAGCATTTGGATCCTCATAACCCGATCTCCGCCCAATAAAACACCTTACTTTACCTTTACATCAGGGCGACTGAGAGGGTGCGCTTCTGTATTCAGCACCCACTCATCAAGACTGATGACATCGAATTCGCTGAATATGAGATAAAAGTACTTCAGCGTCTCGGCCAACCAGAAACTCTCCATGCTGTCCATCTTGGTAGGCTCTGCTTTGGTAACATCGTCTATCGCCGAAGCCGCGATCTCTGTTCGCGTCACCTTCTCGATCGTTTCGAACATAGTCCACGCCTTCTCCATCCACTGTACATCGCCAGTGACTCGGTACATGATGAAGATGGATTCGATAGCCTCAGGCCGGAGGATGTATCGCCCGTCGCTCACATCTATCATACCCTTGGGAAGGTTATGCTTCTTGATAATGTCCTGAACTGTGGGCTGCTTCCATTCCGCTGCTCTCAGGGGCGGAGGTTTGAAGTCAGGGGCATGTTGCTCCTCAATAGCCTTGAGCCACCGATCCTCGCTCCAGGTGCAATCACTCGAATCCTTTGCATCGATACTGCCACATGGGATGAAGTTGAAGATCTCGGGCCCTAGTCCAGTCTGCGTGGCCTGATAAGCCCAGATACAGCCATCTGTGAGTTGGGCAGCGATCTCGAGGTCGGCTGGGCGGTTGAATATCTTGCTGCCCACTGCCATCATACCACCAGCAAAACAGGTCAGGTGCTGTCCTCGTGCAACAGAGGTATACTTGGGTTGCTCGCCTGGCAAGTCAGTTACCTGGTAGTCTCCAGAGATAATGACCGGCTTGTCCCATGGCGTCAATGCTCGTTTGAAGAGGTGCTTGATAGCAACAGGGATAAAATTCTCGTATAGCCGGCGGGGCTGCTCGAGTTGACCCCCAAGAAGAAGATACCACTTGGGAAGATACTCATATAACGAATCAGACATACCACCAAGGGTAAAGTCTGACCCAGCATGAAAAGCTGGCGTGTAAGCATCAACAACCACCGGCCACATGCCAGGAAGACGGGTGTTGAGTTGCGTAGACTCAAACTGGTCTCCAATTCTCTTGACGGCGTCATAGAAACGGTTGTTACCGGTGATTTGAGATAATTTAGTGAGCTCCAGACTCAAAGAACCAAGTTCAGAGACAAGAGCCTCTCGTGAAGGAGACTGGGTTTGTCCGTAAGCAGATCTAAGGACACGTTAGGATACGATGTTTGTCCGCATATCATCAAAACTCACTTTTTCCATTCCCATCGGGTGACTGGCATATGGTTGGGCGTATCAAAAGCGCACATGAGAAGGTCTCCAAGCTCAATAGCCTTCTTCAAGAGGATAGGATGAGCTCTGCCGCTCAATTCATATGCTGACAGGAATCCGCCCAGATAGCGAATGTTTGTCTCGAAAATGTTGATGGTTTTCATAGGGCTCCTGGAGAAATCAATTCCGTCCGCGGCGGCAACAGCTTTTGTGAATTCATCCTTCATGTCCATGATCCAAAGGGTATCGAGTGAGTCAACCAGCGTTGCAGCCCAACCACCAAAGGGATCCTTGGACTTGCCAGTCAAGGGAGTCACCTCATCGTGCATCCATGCGTAATTGGAATATCCGCTCCAGCTGTGCTCGAAGCTCTTTTTCACAGCAGCCAAGCGCGACAATCGCACTTCCTTGGCCGCGGCGCTCTCAACCGGCGCAGTAGCTTGAATCTTGGGAACCTTGACATCCCCAGTGATCTTGGGCAACACAGCTAATTTATCCTTGGCAATTGGATATCGAGGTGGTCTTCTCGTCCAAGCATAGGCGCCTTTCCCAGCAAGAGGATCGCTATTACCGAACAAAGAAATAGAACCTGAATTTGACCAGTACCAAAAGCACAAGATCCAGATGAAGGCGACGCCGAGCCAGAGACGGCCTCGCCGTAGAGGACCCGCCATTGGATACCTGGGTAGTGTACTGCTAATGAGCAGTACAGGGTCGAGGTAGAGAAGAAGGTGAGGCGAAATTCGGTACCTCACATTGCAGGCCCAAGACGGGAAAAGAAGGCTGAGAAAAGTTCAAAGGTGCTGATGTTGGAGTTGTCAAAAATATTGGATTGGTAATGGGCCTCGACTTGAGGGGGGCCAACGACAAGCCTCATCCAAGACCGAGTCTAGACACGTCTTAGAGCGGGTGAACCTCGCGTCCTAGCTGTACTGTAGAGTCTAGGCTACTGCAGTAACCTCCCTAAGTTCGTCTCAAAGGGACGGGAGGGGCAACAAAGGGCAAATACCTCTCAGACCCTCAACAAACAGTTAATGCATGAATGGCAATGTCTGTGGCTGAGGGTTGTCTGGCCTGTCCAGTTGAAAATGGAACATGGAAATTGCGGCGGGCGGCTTGCTAACACGTGAAGGAATGCGCCATACGCATGTATGTACTGAGTGACATCTGACATCTCGCAGGGTCAGGTCAGGTCCCTTTTTCGTTAATTACCTAGTACGTATAAATGCCGCCCCTGCATGGCATTCATCTCAATGCCTACCTAGATTATATGTATGTTAATGCTTCTCGATGTAGCACGAACGTCGAGTAACAAACCCTCGTCAACTCTATTTGGTTCCTTTGTCCTTGGCTGGTTGATGCTACCTAGGTACTCTTCCCTTTCAGCAACTAACTCCCAGGACTCCTTACCATAGACGTTTCAGTACATAACAAAAGACATCTCAATTCCTTCACGAGATCAGCTCGTACTGCTGTGGGGTCGATCCCGGTAGCTCCCTTGCAGTATAATTAGACGATGTGGCATAGTGGCTACCTAGGCTGACCCAGTTGCCTTGTCTGACCAGTTGAGTCTAGCCAAATACCTACCTGTGCTTTGGTCCTTTGGAGCCTTGAACAGCTGTGAACCACTCATACCCATCAAGCTTTCAAGGGTCGGCTCCGTCAACAGAGGAGTCCATCATTGAATGAATGGCTTTGCCCCTGAACAATAACTAAGATCAAGATGGCACCTCGAGCTGACCATTCATTCACGGGGAAAGAATACATGGCAATTAATCACTACCAACTTACAGTTCCGCGATGTAGAGTCTGAGCATGTTTATCTATGAGCCCAGTCCCTGAACTACGTATGTACAGCCGGGCGTTACACGTAGGTATTGCACCCACCGGGCTGTAGGGCTGATTGTTCTTCCATGTCCCCTAAGCATAAATTGGTGAAATGGCGGGCAAGTTTCTCAGACCGCCAGCCCATTGCCCCTCACCCAAATCACATCAGTTGCTGCGGTAGACCGATCATGGAAACGATAATAAGTCTGGCACAAAGGTAGATACATATACGATGCGAATATGAAGCTTGCGGGCCAAATGGAAAATTGCTCAGTTGCTAGAAGCCATGCAGGTAGATTCCATGACACAACAGCCATGGAAGACATCAAGTAACACGGAAAGCAAGCCGACTACCCTCCACAACTTCCGTCCAACTAGTCCCAGATGCCCTTCGTATCGCTTGCAGTTTTGCCACTAAATAAAGAATATTCAACCTGCTTCTCCTGATATCACCCATACGTGTTCGTTGCTCATCAACCAGCGAGAGCGTAAAGATGACAGGGCCGAGGCATTGATTGATGAGGTATCAGAATGTTGTCCCTTATTTTTGCATCATGAGCTGGACGAACTCGTTGTCTATAACTTCTGTTAGCGGATGTGTCCGGCTGGCGTTGTGTAACCCAATCCCAAGCCACTCACAGTCGATTCGGCCATCACCGTCCTGGTCAGCCTCTCGGATCATCTCATCAACCTCATCATCGGTGAGCTTCTCGCCGATGGAGGTCATGACGTGTCGAAGCTCGGCAGCGGAAATAAAGCCGTTGTTGTCACGGTCAAACACCTTGAAAGCCTCGCGGATCTCCTCCTCAGAGTCGGTATCCTTCATCTTGCGCGCCATCATGGTAAGGAACTCTTTGCTCAAGGTTAGCATCGGCGTCCTTCAACCGCCGTCAGAAATTACGCACCAGGGAAGTCGATGGTGCCGTTGTTGTCAGCGTCGACCTCGTTGATCATGTCCTGGAGTTCGGACTCGGAGGGGTTTTGGCCGAGAGAGCGCATGACAGTGCCGAGCTCCTTGGTGGTGATCTGGCCTATAGCAAAGCATTTAGCCCATGGTTCCGAATGAAGGTGGATGTAAAGATTTATAGTTATTCGATGCTTTGCTGAGATCGATTTGGGTTTCGTGCTGGGCTAGCCAAGAAACATCGCAGGAGGAGTATCACTCACCATCGCCATCCTTGTCCTACACAAAGAGGTTAGTGACAACTTCAGGCAAGATTAAGCTAGCTAGAGAGGTAGAATAGCTTACAAAGAGGGAGAAGGCCTCCTTGAACTCGGAGACTTGCTCTTCGGTAAGTGAATCAGCCTGTAGTAATAAGGTTGTCAGTCGGTAAACTCTCCAGCAAGGCACCGCCAGAAACATCAGTTACAGCCCCTCTCACGAAGCAGCCGCGGGGTCAATGCTCATCGATAACAGCGGCAGAGACAGCAAGGCGGTAAAGCAAAAGTCGGTTGATAGATAGGCAACGCAACGAAGCAACGGATGGGCCCAACTTACCATGTTGGTTGTGGGTGGTAGCAACGGTTGAGATAGTAAAACGGTGGATGTCGATCGCGCGAGAAGGAAGAAGATGACTTGGACAAGTTCTGAGGTCGCGGGGTCTTGAGCCAAGAATGTCGGACCTTTTGGCTGGAGCTTTCGTGGGGAGACTCAGAGGTCAGGGGAAAGTCGGTACCTAAGGCAGGAAAGAGGTACATGAGCGAACAAGGGGAGACAATGCACTGTGTTTTGGATGCTCAGGGGGGAGTTGATGACCCAAAAATTAGTGGATGGAGCTTGTCATGGCGGCTCTTGCACACTGTGCGGCATTCTCCTGAGGCTGTTTCAGCTGCAGGGAGTGGTCTGTTGCATTGTGAAGAGGCGCTGGAAGCTCCCATTCTGCTAATCTGATCCATGTGAGAGGGCGATGCAGGCTGGAGGTACGTGCCGCCAGCTTACCTACGAGGTACCTCCACGGAAAGAAAGGGACACACTCTCCCCCTGTCGTTCTAGCCAACGGGAGTCCAGTGTCGTAATGCTCCCTGCCGAAGCCAGCTATCAGCCTCAACCCGCATCTCGACTCTATTCGCGATTCTCCCTCATGACGATAATACCTTCACCTCTTGTCCCATGCCGCCCACATTCGCGATTCAATCGACCCGATAAACTCGCAATCTATTGCCCCGTCTGACGATAGCTTCTACCCCTAATCTGCGTCCGCCATGTGGCGAGACCGCACGAACCTGTAAGACGCCTATTGTTACCTGTCATCGTCCAGACATGACGAGTTTGCCTCGGTATACAAAGTCCTTATACTGATCACTTCAACATAAAGATACATCTCCTACCGGCAGTCTTACGCGCACCACCCTACACAGCGAAGACCATATGGACCCGGCGCCTCTGCTTCCGGTGCCTTTGCCGACACCTACACCAGCAGCTATGGAAACGACGATCGTCGCGGCCTTCTGTCGGCCGGCGCATTCGAAGACGATGGCGACGCCGTGATTGAAATGGATTTACTACCCCCTCGATGGGCTGATGTTTCGGATGAGATCACAGATTTGCTCGCTAATATCGCGACGAAGGGCCAGAGCTTGGAAAAGTTGCACCAGAAGCATGTGCTACCCGGCTTCAATGACGAAGACGCCAAAAGGGCGGAGGAGGCGCAAATAGAGAAGCTTACACAAGAGATCACCAAAGGCTTCCATGATTGCCACCGCTGCATCCAAAGGATCGAACAGATGGTGCGAGAATCGCAGCATGGCGGTACTATCACAAGGGCAGAGGAGACCATGGCCAAGAACATACAAATCTCGCTGGCTGCTCGAGTTCAGGATGCAAGTGCTAGCTTCAGAAAGAAGCAGAGTGCCTATCTAAAAAGTTGGTCCTCGTCCCGATTATTATCTAGGTATCTTCTCTAACCGTACTTGTAGAGCTTCGTGGCATGGGTGGCCTTGGTGGATTGAGTCCAGGCGAGAGATCTAGCACACCCCAGCCAGGTTCCTATTTCGACCCATCTCTCCAAGAATCTGATGCAGACCGATCGTTCTCACAATCGACGCTCCAACAAACTCAACAACAAAGAGTCCTTCACTCCAATGACGCCGTGATTGCTCAACGCGAACGGGAGATTGAGGATATCGCCCAAGGCATCATCGAACTCTCCGATCTTTTCCGAGACCTCCAGAACATGGTCATTGACCAGGGTACTATGCTGGATCGTATTGACTACAATGTTGAGCGCATGAATACTGACGTCAAAGCCGCTGATAAGGAGTTAGTAGTTGCTTCTGGTTACCAGCGGAGGACGACCAAACGCAAGATCATTCTCCTCCTCATTCTTATTATCTTCGGCATGATCATTCTATTGGTGATCAAGCCCAAGAAGCACGGGTAGAAGTAGTTTTGTCATGAACCATCTCAGGGATACCCGCTGTTTCCCTTGAACTATCCCAGCTTGGGTGGGCATGGAGGGACAGCAATTATTATACACATGTACCAACAATGTAAAGCAGGTCATGGGACATGCCACTGGTGTGCTTGGAGTCACGGTTCTTGGTTCTTGGTTTATTTCTTTATTTACTATTTTAGCTAAAATCTGCTTTTCCTTCGGTCCCTCAAGGCGTCAGGGGTAGATAAAGTACTTTGGTCGTCATAACTCTTTTGGAACAGCCTAGGATAGCTTTTCCATAACTTTGGTGTCTGGTTCTCGATCTCTACCGCTAGCTGCGCCTCGCTGGGAAGCAGATCAGAGCCCCATGCCTCTTCCACCAGTTGCTTCATATTCGCCGGCGAGAGCTCCCTGTCGTCCCTCGCCCTATCCCTGGGTCTCCCGGGCAGATGTGCCACCGCGAGACGCCTAATGATCGCGCTTCGCACTATTTGTTGATCAACGTAAACACCCTTGTCTCTCAGCATAGCTAGTAAACGAACGCCGCACGCCAAATCATAGTCTTTGATTCCTGTTGGGTCGGTTGTCATGAGCGAATGTTGAGTTGGTTGTTGGCCCAGTGTCTTGTCAAAACCCCATCGAATGATGCCACGCTGCAAACTGATATCGAATATCTTTTGTATGGGATGTTGCCTATTTGTGAACGGCAGGTCGGCGGGAATGCAAAATACATAGTCGGGAGCATTCCGTTTCTTCGAATGGTTGTGAGACTTCGTGCTGGGTTTGGAGTCGGTTGATAGAGTCGTTGTCTCCTCTTGAGGCAGGCCTATTTCGGCTCTCCAGAACTCCTCCTTGAAATGACTTCTCTTCTTCTTGCCGTCGGGGAACGAATAGTATTCAGACCAAGTCTCCGACTCGTCCAAATCCTTGGGTTTCGCCTTGGGCTGGGGGGGCTTATCTTTCCAGTGCACTGGTATCAAGCCACCATGATCCGGATTGTATAGCTCGCATACCTCATAACTTAAGCCTTCAAGATCATTCCAGCGCCCCAAACGTCCAAGGTTGTAGAGTAAAATTTGCCAGTATTGGATAGGAATAGCAACTCCATGCCGTGCTACCCGTAGGGACAGTTGAATAGCCCTGTCAAGCTGGGGATCCTCCTGGAGGCCATGGACCTTTTGTTTGCTAAGCTTTGGATGATACCATAAATTGTCAAAGAGACGATCTAGAAGTGTTTCCGAGTTTTCCTGCTCAATGGTAACATCCAGACTATCCATTCTGTCCAGAAAGGTCCTCACTGTCGCGAGACTTTGCGTCCACAAGGCAATGTTGAGACTTTTGTTGAGTTCATTGGAGACCATGTTGTCTTTGCTTGGTCCTGGCGTAGTAGCCAAACTCTCAATTTCTTGAAGCATTCGCTCTCGGCCCCAGTCTCGCTGTTTGGCGGAAGCTGCAAGCAGCATCAATCGCTTCTCTTGGTTTTCAAACTCGTCTGGGTGTATATCGCAGTGCAATAGGTATCTGAGCAAGTCGTCTTCGCCTCTTTCAGCGAAGGAGATAAGAGCTTTGGAATAGACTATCGACGTAATTTCCATCCCTAACTCCTGGAGTTGTTTCAGACGATCGGTAACTCCTCGTGCGTCGTCTTCTCTCAACGCGATAGATTGTAATGATTTAGGTCCAATCTTGCGAAGGCCAAGTTTATGCATCAGGCTAATTGCAAACTCTGAAGAAGTCCAAGAGCTGGCGAACCACCGAGCTGTAAACGTGTCGCTGTATAAGCCCCTTCCCCGATCCAACAGGGTATCTTCTTGTGTTGAAGCTCTCACAGTATCACTGAGATCAGTGTCTCCGTTGAGGACTGCTCGCTCCTCTCTAGTAAGCTGTACAGTGGGAAAGTAGCGGGAAAGAAAATCCAGGAAAGGCATGGACTTTTGTGATTTGGGATAATCATTGAATAGAGTAAACCGCTTTCTCCAGACCCGCGCCGCATGCGACTGCCCACTGTCAAAGAGAGCTGGCACAACATAGTCGTATAGCTCACGGTAAGGATTGAAGACGTATATCCTGGTCAACGTACTCTGAAGCTTGGGAGTGAAGTCGATGGCAAAGCTCGCCAGGAGGGCACCCAAACTATGCAGGTCAGGAGGGAAGGTAGGCATTAGCTTCAAGTGCCAAAGGAATGCGGTTTCGTAATCAGTCTGTGCTAGATAGAAATGAACCACTTTCAGGTATAGTTCAGGCCATTTGAAATGGTGAGTTTCTTGAAGTTGTTCGGCAAACTTGAAAAGTTCCTCCATCCGGCCGGAATGCGTCAATGCTGCCTTCAAGATATTGTCACGAAGAAATACAGCTCGAGATTCGGTTACAAGATGCAGATCGCCTTTGTTCCATAGCTCCAGAAACGTCTCCCAAACTCCCTGGTCTCCATGGCTGTGGCGATTCGTTACAATTCGACGCTCCCAGGAGGATATTGCATCCAAGCCAAGATTTTCTCCGGGCGCAATGTTTTGTCGAATGCCTAATGGTAAAGGTAATTTGAGTTTTGACCGCCATGGTGAGGTATCTTGCCGTCCATTATTTTGATTGGGCGGAGACGATCCATGATTCTTTTGCGTTGCCTCATTCTCAAATCCTCGGTGAGAATTCAACCCGTCACTATTGTAGTATAATTTTGTGAATCGAGATAGGTTATGGGTCAGGGTCTTGATGCATCGAGAGTATGTGGGCTGGCGAATTCGAAATCGTGTAGGTATTCGATGCATGGCTGGGCAAATTCACCAGCTGATGCTGGACTCGGATCATCGCATCGGTTGGTATCGAACAGGTGGTAGTAAAATCATCGAGATTGCCTCAAATTGAGGCAGCAAGACAATTACCAAAAAGCTACCTACCCAAGGTATCCGTACCTCAGACAAGCTCTAAATCTTTTTGGGGTTCACTCATCCGTCATTGAGTTCAGGCCGGGGGTCTGCTGCACGTGCCCGGCCGCCAACGGGAACGTCCAGAGCTATGCTGAGTCATACTAGTACCCGGCTCCCAATCAAGTTATGGCCTCATTTCTTTACCCGAACTTCGATATCTTCCGTTCACCAACTCGACCATCCACCCCACACGAAACCAACCCTCGAAGCCTCGCAAACCTCCCATTAACCGATTACAAAATGCCGTACGTGCAATTGATCCTCGGCCGACTCTCGCGATAGCCTTAGCCGCCTTCTTCGACGTCAATGGCTCATCCCGAGCTCCGGGCCTAGCAACATAACATCATACGAGAACCCGTCACTGACGCCCATGTAGTCTCGTCAACGCTAAGAACCGTGTTCCCCAGAATCAGCGATTCTACCAGAACGCCTACAAGAACCACACCCGTCTTTGGAACATTGTACAGTCGATTGAAACACCAACTGTCTAGAATGTCCTGCTGATTGACTACAACAGGGCCCTCGCAGCCGCCTCATGATGACCCCCTACCTCATCCTTCTCTGGGGTACCCTCGGTGGTAAGTCTCCCACGAATTTCGGTCAATCGATGTCAACATGACCACATATATTGATGGATATAAAGCTACCTTCTACGGCGCCGGCCGCAAGGTCCTCGGCTACAACTCTTACTTCGGAAACTAAGCGATGGGGGTTGCTTGGCTTGCTGGACAGCTTGCCACCGATGGAAGGCCAATGTGATCAGTAGATTGAGTCAATAGACGGAGATGAACCCAATGTGCTATCCTTACATAGGTAGTCATTCATGTGAATTCACAGATACCGAAACCACTTGTCAAATAGTGTCGTCTATTCACACGCCATTGCCATTAAACCTGGACTCCCAAACTGTAGAATACATGAAGACCTCAGAAATTGCATGCATCAAAAAGCACCGTCTAGTGCTCTACACCCGACCTGCAACTCTCCATTCCCGAATAGATGGACAAAAACCCAATCAGCATCGTCCTAATAGCCCGTGGCGCCAGGCGCCTTTTCGTCCTTTCGTAGGCTGACAAGCAACTCTCGGAATCGCTCCTTGCCAGATCCAGAAGCACCTCCCTTGGCGCCCTTGCCGCTCACGTCCACCAACTTGGCGATGCGATCCCAGCTGGTGCCACCAGAGACAGTGTCCTCGCGGTTCGCCAAAAACTCATCGGCTTCCTTTCGTGTCTGGGCGATGCCCTTCTCCTTCTTGTTGTTATAGTTCTCGTAGAAGTCGTCGATGTTTTGCTGGGCCTCCTTGACGGTCTCCTCACGCTGGGCAGCGAATTGTTCGGCGCGCTTGGCAATCTGGTTGTCTCGACGCTCGCGCCACTCCTTGACGACCTCGGGCTCCTCTTCCTCCTCGGCGAAAGCCTGGTATCCTGAGTTGTAGCTGACAGAAGGTCCTCCTGTGATGGCGGTGCCGCCAGAGACACCAGTACCCTGTTCAATAATGTCAGCTTCTACATCCGGAGTGTTCCAATAGACCGACTCACGGCTTCGGGGTTGGCTAGGTCAGGGAACTGAGACTCGAAAGTGGACTGCTCGTTGCTGCCAGCACCAGCGAGAAGGTCACCATCAGCGGCGAAGGCAGTAGCGTCATCGTTGGTCGCGAACTGGTCTGCATCGTCTCCAAGAAGAGCCTTCTCGCGGGCGAGGAAGTCATCAGTTGAGGGCTCGGCAGTAGGGTCCTTGATATCGGTTTGCGCTAGATTCCACGTCAGCTGCCAATCCGCACATGCATTGTGTTGATGCACCTACCCCCGGAATCAAAGTCCTCGAGTGAAGGGAATCGGTCGGCCATTTTGAAAGCGCAAAACTCAGAGATCAATATTTAGGGTACGTGTATTCGAGAGTGCGTAGATGATATCGGATGGTGGTTGTGGTGCGAGTTCGAAACGGCCTGTTGAGATGCGACGATTGTCAGTGAATGCTACGGTCCTCCTATTCAGTTACTGCCAAGTAGGCCATCCAAGCTAGCTGATGAGGTGGATTCTGCCAGGCGGTGAGAGGCCTACAGTACAATCGAGCTTGTTGGAGTGGGCCCGGCGCATGAATTAAAGCCCTATAACCATGCATTTACAAGCTATTTCCACTTTATCGGATGTTTATTCTCAGACCTAGTGCTTGTTCTATAAACTCTCCTTGTTTTACCAAGAAAACATTTCAGTTCATCGCACATTCGAATAACGCATCACTCTCGTTTCCGCGGCATACATCTACAGACGAATCAGATCGTGGTGAGATTCAAGTTGTATCCATTTGTGTGCGGAAACAAGGTAGCAGAAGCTCCCAACATTATTCCTGCAAGTAGCTGTAGTAGACGTTTCCACAGTGATACTACGGCAACAGCTACAGCCAGCTCTTAAATAATACTCGCGCCAACTGATTTATAATTCTGGCCTGAATTCGCTCTTATAAATTGTCGTTGCTTGTTCATTTCAGGTCGCGCAGAAACCGTTGCTATCACAATGGCTTACAACGATGACTCTGTGTTGGCGCGACTCTCATCGCTCAACGAGAGCCACGACAGCATCGCCACAGCTGCACAATGGATCATGTTTCATAGGTACGCTTTTATCCAATGTTTTCATCATGGAACATCGTTGACGTCAAGCGCAGGAGACATGCCGAGAGAACTGTACAACTTTGGATGCAACGCCTCAAAGATTCATCCAGCCCAAAACGACTGAGTTTGGTTTATCTTGCCAATGGTACGTTGGTCTGCAAGGCGCAATGGTTATGACTAATTCGGTTCGCAGAGGTGGCTCAACAGTCCAAAATCCGGCATAAGGATGACTTTATTATTGCTTTCGCGCCTGTGATTGCTGAGGCTGTTTCCGTTGCCTACAAAGGAGCTCCCGCGGAGCTCCAGGCGAAGTTGAAGCGCGTGATTGATGTTTGGAGAGATCGTTCGATTTTTGAAGCGCCAATTCAAGCTGCGATTGATGCTCGTATTGGAGGTGAGTACAAACCGACATGAACTGGACCCAAGCCTTTGACTGACCATCTATTCAGAACTCGATAAGGCTCGTGGTATGACCAAGCCTGGGTTCGCAGGCTCTCCATTCGGCGGTGCCGCTTCTATCCCGTCTGAGTTTGCGCCCCTTGTGAGTGCTCACCAGAATGTAGGCAAACTGAGTACTCCTCTCAAGGCCACCATCACATCAGCAAACCAAGAATACGAGAAGCAAACCGACTCATCTACACCTGTGCCTTCGGCTCCGGTATACGCGGCCCGTCTGAATGGCCTTCTCAAAACATTGGCCAACGCTGAGAGTGCGGTTGCTGAGTGCGTGAAGGCAAGAGAGGGCCTTGTCTCTGGTCTGGAATCGCTCCTCAACGCCAACCGTGCTGCATTGGAACAAGAGAAGTCCGATATGGCTCAATTAGTATCTCGAAAGACCGAAATTGAAGAAAAGAAGCACCAGGTTGAGGTTGGCATCATGCGAGCACTGGGTCCTGCGGACAGCAACGGCTCTCCAGGACAAGGGGACTCTTCTGGCACACCCCCAGAGCCAGATAGGCCAGAGATTGAGGCACTCACCCCACCGGCCTTTGAATCTTTCGACGCACCCACACCCGAAGCATTGACACCAGAAGGTGAACCTGCCACAGCTCAAGAAGAAACCCTGTCCTACCAGTCGTTGCCCATCTCAATCAATGGGTCGAACAAGCGCCGCCGAGTCGACGCCGACGAATTCCCTGATCTAGGCGGAGATGATGGCATTGATGATGACGTTGCTGAAATGCTCAAGGAGGGACCTCAATCATAATTGAATCTTGTGTCGCCAGATTTGGCACCATCGCCTCTGGAGTGTGCTTGGGCGGGTTCTCGCAGATAGTTCCACTTGGACTGATGGATTATTAAGGGTAACTGGCAAGGTATATGGGCAGAGTGTATTATTACTACATATAGGGCAGTGTACTGTTTGGTTGTATATGGAGAAGAACGGATTTCAGTAGCGATACTAGTCGCAGTTTGGTGGTATTCAAAGTATATTATGCTGGCCAGTTTCCGCGAATGGCTGTAGGCTAAATGCGATATACAGCAAGCCTTCTTTCTGTTGATTAAAAGCATATCTTAATCCATCTATACAATCGTTGCAAACATTAGTAATTTGATTAGAACATTACGTTCAGTCTCGGATCAATTGAGAGCCGTAATCACGTACACTGGCTAGACTGGGTACATAGGCAGGTAGCTCTCTGATGGACCATGCATGCACCTACCCACCAACGCGAGGGGGTCCCACCCATTTTTTTTTGTGAGCAGCGGCAGATCTTGTTCTGGGCTGGACTGGGCTTGTCGCAACTCGGAAGCTGAGAAATGCCGCTACGGCGATGACGGCATCACAAACTCCTCAACTTTGATTCTATTTGTTCATGTCAACGTCTCTGTCAGCTTCACTACTATCTTGCGGCTTACACCTCGACCCCTCTTCCACTCTTCTCCAGCGACATCGCCGCTCCTGAATATGCTACGCTGAGTGGGCGTCTGATCAATTCCCTACCGTCATAATGGTTTCGGGAGTAGCACGCCGTGTGCTGCTCCCGCGCCTCGCCGAGCCCTCGCAAGTGTCTCTGGCTACATCGCGAAGTCAATTAGGAGCTTCATTCTACAAGTCCGAGGCTCTATCTCTCCAGTCGAGGCTTTTCCACGCTTCCAGCACCCGTCAAGCCGCTCTGCCTCCATTCTCAATCGCTACGTTCCGGTCATCGGCGAATAATACTCTGTCCCGTACCCAGCTTTCTCCCGCGCAAAATCGATCGTCTCATTTTGGCCCCGTTTCGCACGCCCTGCGACAGTTCTCAACGGCACCTCGTTTACTCCAGGAAATTCAGACCAAGATCCAAGAGGGCGCCAAGAAACCTGCCGAGCTTGAAACTAATAGACGCATCGCCCAGGATGAGCATAAAGAAGAAGAAGAATTCACCAAGAGCGAAAAGGCTGCCAGGGCGGCACAGGTCAACTTGGCTGCTAAGCTCTCCAAGGAGGGAAAGCAGGCTGGTAAGGCTGGTATGGATGAAATTGTGCGACTGATCAAGATTGCCCGCCCGGAAATCCGCTGGCTCGGTATCGCTTTTGTCTTTCTGGTCATTTCCTCTAGTGTCACCATGTTGATTCCCTTCTCTGTCGGTCGAATCTTGGATCTTGCTACCAAGGGCGAATCTGAGGATATCCGTCTTTTTGGCTTAACCATGAACCAGTTCTTCTTTGGCTTGGGTACCGTCTTGACTCTTGGAGCTATGGCCAACTTCGGTCGAGTCGTCCTTCTTCGAATTGTCGGCGAGCGCGTTGTTGCCAGACTTCGATCTCAACTTTATCGACGCACATATGTTCAGGATGCCGAGTTTTTCGATGCGAACCGAGTAGGAGATCTCATTTCACGACTTAGTTCCGATACGGTTATCGTCGGCAAATCTGTGACGCAAAACCTCAGCGATGGTCTTCGCGCTCTCTTCAGCGGAGGTGCTGGTTTTGCTATCATGGTCTGGACAAGCCCCAAGTTGACTGGTCTGTTACTGCTCATGTTCCCTCCCATTGCTGTTGGAGCCTTCATTTACGGTCGCACTATTCGAAACGTCAGCAGGTCGATTCAGAGGAACCTAGGTACTCTGACCAAAATCGCCGAGGAACGACTCGGTAATGTCAAGACCAGCCAAGCATTTGTCGGTGAAGTACAGGAAATTGGCCGCTACAACAATCAGATTCGCAGGATCTTTGCACTTGGTAGAAAGGAATCTCTTATTGCTGCCACGTTCTTCGCTTCAACCGGTTGGGCTGGTAACATGACTATTCTCGCAATGCTTGTCGTTGGTGGTGGTTTCGTACGCAGCGGAGCCATGTCACTTGGAGACCTGACCTCTTTCATGATGTACACGGCTTTCGCAGGCTCAAGTTTGTTTGGTCTTTCGGGCTTTTACTCAGAACTCATGAAGGGTGTGGGTGCCGCGAGTCGACTCTTCGAGCTCCAGGACCGTAAACCAGGAATCCCACAAACAGTCGGTGTTAGGGTGAGATCGGCACAAGGTCCCATCAAATTCACGGATGTCAGCTTTGCCTATCCTACTCGACCAGCGGTCAAGATCTTCAACGGACTAGATTTCGAGATTCCTTCCGGTAGCAATGTTTGTGTTGTTGGTCCGTCAGGAGGTGGCAAGTCAACAGTAGCATCTTTGCTTCTGAGGTTCTACAACCCCACATCAGGATCCATCACCATCAACGGCCAGGATATCTCCGGTATGAACGTCAAGTCCTTGAGAAGGAGAATTGGCATGGTTTCTCAGGAGCCTGTTCTCTTTTCTGGAACCATTGCCGAGAACATTGCGTACGGAAAGCCTCAGGCCAGTCGTTTCGATATCATTTCTGCCGCCCGACGAGCCAACTGCAACTTCATCAGCGATCTACCTGATGGGCTAGAGACTCAGGTTGGTGCTCGTGGCTCCCAGCTTTCTGGAGGTCAAAAGCAACGAATCGCCATCGCGCGAGCTCTACTCAAGGACCCTGATATCCTTATTCTCGACGAGGCCACATCAGCTCTTGATGCTGAATCCGAAACCCTTGTCAACGCAGCTTTGGCTGGCCTTCTACGTGGCCGCAACACCACCATCTCCATCGCCCATCGTCTCTCTACTATCAAGAGGTCTGACCAAATCATTGTTCTTAACAGCGACGGCAAGGTTGCCGAGATTGGCAGCTACAAGCAACTCGCCTCTGACAAAGAGAGTGCGTTCAGCAAGCTTATGGAGTGGCAGATGAGCGGTGGTGAGGTGTCCAAGGACGGTGGATCAACTGCTTCACGGGCGCATATAACCGAGGCTGAGGAGCTCGAAGACGATCTGGACAAGGGTGAAGAGGAGGAGCATTTTGAGCATGAGGAAGAGAGCAAGGACACCAAGAGCGAGGAGAAGCGTCCTTGAAGTTAGTAAGGTGGTATAGAGCACGCAAGCTTCCCCGCAAGGTGTAATATGGTTGGGCCACATGTGGTAAGGCGAAAGATTAGACGAATCATGTACATTATATCCTGATATCTATGTCTGAGTCTCTGCGGCAGATGATCACCTCGCCAGCAGTTACAGAGAGAACTCCACTCGACATGTATCTTATTCCCATTGGCGTCGGTCCGGTCTGGTTATTTAATCCCCAAAAATGGAAGATGGGGGTATGGACAGCCGTGTATAAGAAAAAATCTCAATGTTTTGCAATGTTTATCCGGTGCTTCGTGGCGGAGTCATTACTGCATATTAGCATGATAATAGAACCGTCAACTGCATACTTCTAAGAGCACAGTAGGCATGCACCTCGTGGCTCGACTTTGATAATCATATTTCAAAGTTCATACCGTACCGTACAGGCTAAACTTGGGATTCGAAAGGTTCGGACTTGAAAGGTTCGGGCTTGAAGGAATACGAACATTTCTTGGGCATCCCACGGATGTTCTCACCTCACCATTCAGCCGTAAGACGGGCATGTTGCTTCCCTTCCACATTGGATTGACTGCCTGGCTATCAAGCAACAATGTAAGACGCTTGGTATAATTGATCGAATGAAAACGAAGACAATCAAGGATCATGAGAAAGAGGGTGTCGTTGCTTACCTATGGTGATATTCCTTCGTTCGCGGAATGTCATACCGTGTACTTTTCTGGTAAGCTATTGCGAAGCACTTTCAAGTCAGCAGTGCAAAAGGAAAAGGAGAAAACGCGCGTAATTTCCACAATGAATCACACACAGACAAGCACAGGGAAAGCTTCCTACCTATAATAACATTGCGCCGATCAAGCCCTCGTTGAGCTTAAGAAATAGAGGCGTGAAATTAAGCTCGGCGGCAATGCGCTTATCACATGTGACCCCAATTTAGCTTAACCGACCCTTCATAACCAGCCAAGTTCGCAACAACTTTATCTTGACAAGAAGAATTTCTTTAACAGTTACAACTTGTAACTTGCAATTGTTGCTTGCCAGATTTCTGTCCTCAGTGGAGTCCGCCGAACATATCACTTTACCGCAAATGTCGACCCAGACCGAGGGAACGTTCCAGGTGGCAGACGCCAGCCTGTACACCAAGACCTGGACTGTGAGCACCAAGAGCCAAAAAGCTAGGCCGAGCAGAAACTGACGCGACAGCAGCCCGAAGGCGCCATCAAAGCACAGGTGGTACATGTCCATGGCTTCAGCGATCACATCAACTGGTACGATGACGTAAATCGAATTTTAGCCTCCAAGGGGATCCAAGTCTTTGGTTTCGACCAAAGAGGCTGGGGCCGAAGTGTGAATAAATCGTCCGACAAGGGAAATACAGGATCAACAGCACGCGTAATTGCTGATATCGCAGCTTTCCTCGAAAGCAAGCTGCCTTCGGATGTCCCAGTCTTTGTTCTAGGCCACTCCATGGGCGGCGGCGAGGTCATCACACTTGCTGCTGACCCTCAGTACGCCAAGCTCGTAAGCCAAGTGCGCGGCTGGGTTCTCGAGTCGCCATTCATCGGATTCGCTCCCGAGGAAGTCCCAAGCTCGTTCAAGATCTTCGCAGGACGGCTGGCCTGTAAAGTTCTTCCAAAGTTCCAGCTCAAACACGAGCTCGATGCCGGAAACTTGACGCGAAAGCCCGAGGTGAACAAAGCTTTCAAAGAGGATCCTCTATGCCATTATACAGGCACATTGGAAGGGTTGGCGGGGCTCCTCGATCGTACGGCAGCTCTGCAATCAGGTTCTGTCAAGTTGGGCAAAGAAGTAAAGTCGCTTTGGCTTGGCCATGGAGATCATGACATGGCTTGCAGCTACCAAGCATCCATGGAATTCGTAGAGAAGCAGGATATCGAGGATAAGGTCGTCAAGACGTACGTGGGAAGTTATCATGCGCTACATATAGACCTGTGCAAGGAGGAATATGCGAAGGATGTTTCTGACTGGATCTTGGAGAGGAGCCAAGGTCAGAAACCGATTGAGGCAAAGCTATAGTGTAGGAAGATAGATGGGGTCTTTGGATGCGCGGGCATCACTTGGATTTAAGTCGAGATGGATGGCCAGCCTCACCTGATGTTAGCATTAATTTCCGATGTTTTCCACCAAGCGAGAGCACGCCATTATTTATACAGAATATCAGCCAACAATCGCTCGTCCTAATTTACATGTGGCTAGCTGCACAACATCACTCCCAAGTTCCAAACGACGAAAGCAGTTACAATTGACGAACCAAAGCCAATAGATTGACTTGACTGGTTGATAGTTTCGGCTTGGCACAGGGTTCAAAACAGATCTACAGGGACGAGTTGCCGGGCCAAGGCGAGACCGTGTTTCGTATACGACTCCGTAGACGCCCGATAAACACATGCTGAGAGGACCCCGAAACGAGTTCCGGCCGTTTCTAAACTATAATTCAACGTCTTCCGCACTCAACTTCAACTGCTATACCTAACCACGATTCCATTTACAATGCTTCTCACACCTCCTACGCTTGTCCCAGAAAGGACCCTGCCTCCGCTCAACCATGACGGCTCTCGCGCGGGGGATTAACCTCACTAATCCTTGTTGGTCTATTGATAGCCCGATGGGTTTGACATTCAGATGGATATTGCTGAGACTATCTACCTAATCAGCGTCTCTGAAATTGTCATCCACCAAGATGGAACAAGAAAGGCGTTTGTTCTTTGCTCCTCCTCTTTTGGAACGAGTCCACGTGAAAAGATAACTGGTCCGAGTCTCAATCGATATGATCATATCCACTCACTCCATTTCTCGGTGATTTATCACTACATTATCCGTACTCTACTCTCGCTATCCCTCTATTACATACCCATACCCATGTTGGTATCATTAACTCAACCTTGATCATTGGCGCAACACCGGACGACTTCGTAGCGATCGCATAATCCTACTCACACCGCTAGCAGACGCTGTTATTAGTCTTGAGGCGACTCTGGAAATCTACTCCCCCTTGACGCCTCTTTCTTCCTCTCGCGTCTCCATCGATTGCCTATCTCCCTTCAACAGCAACCTGCATAGGTAGTCAGCAGCATCTCTATTACTTACACGATTCTCTGGTACATTGCCATCGAACGACCAACCAACCCCTGACGGTCATCCTCTATCTCTTCTTCCATTCCAAGAAAGCTATGGTCGTGCATCATGACACCTGACAACAACAACCACATCGCACACCACCCGCAGGCCATTCACCTACAATCTGTCGAGCGTGCACGCAGCACTTCGCAGCAGTCAACCACCCGCAATGGCTCTAGTACAGCTTTCGAGTCTGCGATGGCCGACGACAATGAAACCATCGCCAGAAACGTATCTCATATGACTGACGTCGAGAGCCAGACCACCGCCACTGGTCGCCGACCGCCTAGCTGCCTTGATCATGACCCATATGGCCTCTCTCGCGGGTACAAGACGGAATCTGACCTTGAAGACATCAAAGCCAACACATCACGGAAGCGGGATAGTCTCCCTGGCCGCACATGTATCCCTAGCACGGTCGGCTCCAAGATGAAGGCGCACAAACTGCAGGGCTTCTACAAGAATCAGAATGCGGCAATTGACCGCATGCTTAAATCAGTCGAGGAGCATCGTGACGAAGCCCGTGATCAGCATGGCGAGGACCAGGTCAAGTTCCGCATTGCTGTTTGGGGATCCCTTGCTGCCAATGTTGCCTTGTCGGCTGTTCAACTCTACGCTGCCATCTCCTCAGGCTCTCTTTCGCTCTTCACCACCATGGCCGACTCCATTTTTGACCCTCTTAGTAACCTCACCCTCATCCTGTCGGCTCGAGCCATTCGCCATGTCGATGCTCGGCGTTTTCCTGCTGGTAAAGCTCGTCTCGAGACCGTGGGCAACATTGTTTTTTGCTTTCTCATGATCGCTGTCTCGCTCATCATTGTTGCCTTTGCTTGCCAAGAATTGGTCCAGTCGAAACCAGACAAGGAATTTCACCTTCCTGCCGTGATCTCGGTCTGCTGTGCTTTCACCACCAAGTTTATACTCTTTATTTACTGCTGGGCACTCAAGGACAAGTACAGCCAGGTCAATATTCTCTGGCAGGACCATCGCAATGATCTTTTCATCAATGGTTTTGGTATCCTTACATCCTGCGGTGGCGCAAAGCTGGTCTGGTGGATTGATCCCATGGGCGCCATCATTCTGTCCGTTCTCATATCTTGCATTTGGCTACACACTGCATTTGGCGAGTTCTTGCTTATCGTCGGAGTTACTGCTTCTGTCGAAACGCAGCAGCTCATCACGTACGTGTGTGTCACACACGACGACGCAATCGTCGGCATTGATACCGTTCGTGTGTACCACTCGGGCCCTCGACTAATCGCCGAAGTGGACATTGTTATGGAGCCGACACAGACACTCCAAGAAAGCCATGATATTGCAGAGGCGCTGCAGTTTAAGCTGGAGGACCTGCCTGATGTTGAGCGAGCATATGTCCACATTGATTACGAGACAACACACAAACCAGAACACGCATTTAAGAAGGATATGTAGGTCTAGCTATGGAATGTGTTTTCAAAGGAGTTTTTGGTTGAGGGGCATTTTGAGCGGCTAGGAAGGGGGGTTTGGAGTTTGGTGAGACAAGAACGGTCAAACGACGTACTCAAGTGCGCAACCGACGAGCCTCTGAGAACGATGGAAACACGTTTATTGAGGAGCTGAAAGTGCGTGACGAGGCTTCATGTTACAGTTAAGTGGGTGTAATCGATACCTTAGTCAGTCTTTTGGGAAGAAATTAAGAATCATTATAATGTAGCTGACTCACACGGACTATTCAAGCGAGCGTAGGCATGGCTCAGCATGCATATAAACCAAGCTGATTCATAGCAGGCTTAAAACAGGTCAAGTGCAGATCTCGGCATTGCAGATGTGCTAAGATGTGGGCAAGACACAAGGGGTTGTTGAAACAGAGGGTGCTCCTTTCTCTAATTTTCCTTTCTCCTACGGTACGAATGTTGAAGGTGAAGTGAAGTGAAGTGAAGTGAGACACACTGGCATGGATGGTTGATTTACTTGTCTCGCGTGTCTTTGTCCCGATCTCACAGATGTCTCGGTACGCCATGTCCGAGCCCAATCTGATCTGCAAGACAAGCTAACGAAATCTACGTCACATCTAGACAGCTCTGAGAGACTGGCATCTGCCGCGGGTTGGGGAGATTTGAATGTCTTTGTAATATGTTAACGTTAGTAGTTAGCTCAAGGGCGGGACAGAAAAAGGAATCCTGCGACGTGTCATGATAGAATGGCAGAGCGGGATTTCTCGTGCAGTAAACAATTCCAATGAGACTTTCATCAAGGGACCAGCTTGGAATGGTTAAGATTACGGAGGTAGGGCCGGAAAGTCCTTGCCTG